>PVLA01017243.1:0-18004 GCA_004027455.1 Hydrochoerus hydrochaeris
CCAGTGGGTGAGCTGGGTGAGCCCCACAGCTCTGCTCCAGGCCTGTGCCCCCTGGCTGGCACTGGGCAGCAGCATTCATTGTATTTTTGCTGACACCGCACAAAGACGCTGCAGAAGCAGCTTCCAGACCTGCTCCAATGGCGGGCCGTAGGCTAAGTCTATCTGAAAGGAGTGGAGCATCTGGAGGGGACCGTGGCACTGCATCTTTACTGTGATACATCTGTGAGAAGTGTAAACCGGCACCATGGTTTCAGGACTCACCTTCCAACTGCACAGCCCACAGGGTCTGTGGTGCGAGTCTGAGTCTGTTCCCTGGGAACAGCTGTGGGTGGCAGCCCCGAGAGACTGGCCCAGCCAGAGGAGTCTGGCCCTGCCAGTCCATTCCATGACTGTTTATACCTCAGTTTCCCCTTTAGACAACTGCAGTTGGGAAGCTTAGAGATGCTTTGTAAACTACCTGCTACACAAGGAACCTCAGTGAAGTGGTGAAAGATATAGAAAGGTGGTGAATTCAGGGTTCAGGGGAGGAAATGAGGCATGGGGTGAGGAGTGCAGGTGCCCCTCACCCTTCACTTCCTCCTTCTCCCTCAGCACCCAGAGTCACAGGCTCAGAGCCCCAACTTACACTGGTCAGGGTGTCCCCATTGAGTTCCATTGTTAACTTGATGTTTTTCAAAGTTGTCACCAGCTTGTTGTCACCTTCCATGTTAATCACTGCCTGTCAGGGACAGAGAGGCCTGTGAGGCAGGGTCTGTGGAGAGCGAGACCCTCAATGACGAGTTGGTTCCCCTGTGCAGGTGTCAGCTGATGACAACCAACATGCTCTGGTCCCTGTGCTCCCGACCCTGCATGCTAACAGGGGAGAGGAGCACGGAAGACAGAGAGAAAACATCAGGACACCTCTGCCAGACTTCGGTTTGTGCTGTGTGATCTAGAAAAGAGCACAGGACAGCTGAGCGGTGCCCAGGACAAATGCTGGAACAACAGCAGTGAGATCTCAGCTCCCCAAGCCGGTGGAGGGAGGCGGCGTCAGAATCCAGGGCCTGCACACACATTGCTCTGGCCTGCGTGGGTCCTCCGGGAGCACCCGGCATCCCTGCTGTGCTCTCCTCCCCACGCCTGAGCCCTCCAGGATCAGGAAGCACAGAAACACAGCCAGGAGCACAGGACCCTGCCGAGCTTGGAAATTCCCCTCCATGGACTCTTGGAGAAGGCCCGTGGTGGAACCCTGATGGCCTGTCCCTTCCCACGGGCACGGCCCAGGAAGTCCTGAAATGTGCTCCAGTCTCTAGTGTGACATCTGCAGAGGAGAAATCAAGAGCAACAGGAAGAGGTGGGGAGAGCATGCTGAGCCCAGTGCACAGTCATCTGGGGAGCAGAGAAGAGGGAGGCTTGCTGGTGCCGGCTACACTGGGCAGTGCGGTGTGTCATGGGAGGAGCAGAGACCTAGGTCCTGGGTGTCAGGGAGCTATGGGGTCTCAGTTCTGTGGAGGGGAGCTGCTCTGCCCCCTGCCATTAGCTTAGCAGGCTGTCTTCTTCCTCCGCACAGTAGGAGTAGCAAAATCTGTCAGTTTAGTGAGCACCCCACATTTTTGTCTGAGTTGACGTTGAGATTCTGGTGTTGCCACCACCTCTTTGAGACATCTTTTCCTGTTACCATCAGCTCTGGGCTCAACTGAGGCCACAGTGATTTCACCTGGATTTGGAGTTTTCACTGATTCCTACTAACCCCATTGCTAGACCCTGTTCAGGAGACTTGGAGATCCAGGAGTCCGAGCCTAGAAAATTCGAGACTTGGAATTTTGCTTTTTGCCTGGTTCCCTCCCATATTGCGTATAGGACCATTTAGGTGTGAGATCCACAACCACAATACCACCAGGAAGGCCCTAGATAAATAAAAACAGCTTCCCTACAAGTTTTCTGCTTCTCCACCCAAGAGGAAGCTCAGAGACAGGGTACCAAGGATGGGAGATGTGAGGCCCAGGACGCCCTGGGATCAGGCTCCAGGGAATATTCCAGAAGCAGAGCATGTTGCAAGGGGCTCCTCTTACCTTGACCTTCTCCCCAGTCATGGTCTCCATCTCACACTCCTCCCCCAAGGAGAACTCATTCATGATCACTTTCATCCCCATGCTGCTTTTGAGCTTGAAGTGCTTCCCATCCTGCATGATTTCTGACACCCCCTTGAGGTCCTTCCCCTTCTGGATGAGGTCCTCAGGCAGCCCTGGTGGAAACCATCTGAGGTTTAGAAACAGCAGGGCTTGCTTGGTTCACAAGTTTGAGGCAAACAGAAGAAACTGTGACATGGACAGGAAGAGGTGACAGGCACTGGAGACCTGTGAGAAGCAAAGGTTGTTGCCTGGGATAGGGAAGGAGGGTGGCCTGGCCTGGCTGCTGCAAACTTGAACCTTTCTTCCCCTGTGGGTTTCTAGATTCTCTCTTTCTCTCTCTCTTTCCTCTCCCTCACTCCTCCTCTGGCAGCTTTGCTGTAAGATTTAAAACATGTCACCCCCTGTATCTAGGGGACTAGAGAGTTTCTTTTCAAACCAGGTCACTCCTCAAGTAACAGGAGGAGCTACTAATAACTAGGACAGGCCACCATGCTGTACAGGCCCGTACAAGGCAGGTGTGGACTCTAGGAGTCTCCTGAGATGTCCAGACAGCAGAAGTGATGCGTCCTGTTCAACAGGAAAAGGAATCAAGACACAGACATTGTTGAGATCCCTACAGAGGGTGACCTGAGTCAGGCTTGGTGGCCAAACCTGCAATCCCAGCATCAGGATGATGAGACATGAGCATCTTATACGTTTGAGTCTAGAAATATGAAGACCAGTTTGAAGTACATATCAGGACTCAGTCTCAAAAAAAAGCTCAAGCGCCCTGGAGGTCCCCTTCACTGCCTGCACTGTTTCCTTACTCTTCTCCCTCTCCGCTCCCTCCCTGGCCACACTGCAGCCTCTGCTCACAGGGCTCCCCCTGCCTGGAACACTCTCCCCTCCCCAGGTCCCTAAGGGGCACTTGCTCATCTTCCCAGCCCCCCTTCACCACTTGTCAGTCCCTCCCTCCACACCCCTGCACTACAGGAGACAGGGGGTTAAAGCCAGGTCCCGGGGAAGCAGCACCTACTTCCAGTCCCAACCAGACACTTCCTGTCATGTGACCCAAGTCAGGCCAGCTGACTTTTCTCAACCTCAGTTGTAAAATGGGAAAACAATGGTCCCTACCTCAGAGCTTTTGATGAGGATGAAATGGGGCACTGTCTAGCAAGTTCTTAGCCCAGTGCCTGGTACAGAGCCACCCTTCCTACATGTTAGGGATACTTGTTGCCTTTATTTCCTGTCTTCGCTCCCTTAATGCTGACCACAGAAATGTGGCTCTTCATCAGGCATCTTAGTGCTATGTATCCAGCAGAGCACTTGATGTGTGGCTGTTTGTGAATCAGCATTTGTTAGGAGAATGAATGAATGCAAGCATGCATGTATGAATGAGTGAACAGGGTCTCACAATGCAGTACCAGTGATGCTGGCTGTTGGTTTTGAGCCATATCCCAGCTAGTTAAACACTGGCCTTGTCCAGTGAGTGACAGCACAAGTGGCAAGAAATTCTCATCCTATCCCAACAACTGACACTCAATTGCCACTGCCTACGGGGCCAGATCTTCACTGCAGTGATCAGTGGCCTTGGTGGTCTGGGTAGCACTCACCCACTGCCTTCATGAAGGGCTCGAAGTTTTCCTGGCTCTGCAGTTGGTACTTGCCGGTGAAGTTCATGATGGCAGTGAGGCTCCCTCTCCACAGCTAGCCCAGCTCAGTGGGACGGGCTGCACACTGTGGCTGTTTTATAGGGGCTTCTTCCTCTCCAAATGCACACCATAGGTCATGACTCTAGATTTTTTCATGGCCAGGTTCAAACATTAACTCTCAAGAGAAATGATAAACAATAGACAAGAAAATGGGCCCAGGAGAGGTTTACTCTAATTCAGGGAACATTAATGAATGGTTAACAGGCACAGAGTCCCAGGGCCCTCAGGCATTCAGGGTGACATCTACCACTTTCATGAACAGTGTGTGTGCATCAGATGTGTGTGTGTGTGTGTGTGTGTGTGTGTGTGTGCAGTATGCACCTAGAAAGTGTGACCAAAATATATAAAGTTTAAATTTTTGAATAATTAAGTAAAGGACATATGATCATTAATGCCTTTTGAAGTAGTCCTCCTCTCTCTCTTTTTTTCCCTTTATTTTGAAGGTAGTAGAAATACAACAGAACAAGACAGAACAAAGCCAAATGAGACAGTGCAGTGAATTTGGTACAGAACTTCACAGCAGGTTTCTGGGATAACAGTAATAGGTACCACAGTATATCTTCTTATCTTCACAGTAGTTGTCTAGTCAATTAGGTACAGCAAAATCAAACCAAAGACAGAACATTATAAAACCAATAGAAAGAGAATATTGAATAGAGTAAAGCAATTAATCATAATGAAATAAAACTGAAAACAACATTTGCTTTCAAACAGAAGATAGAGGAGACCCCATATTTGCTATGTTGCATACAATCATCCTGCCAAAAGATGCTCAAACATCTGTCCCCAGTTGCTAAATGAGTGGGGGGGGGGTGTTTGAGTCCAAGCCTGCACACCAGTAGGCTCACAGGAGACACTACTGGGTCTCTTCCTGGCTCACTCCCTGAGGAAGGCGCTTACCAGGAGATTGGGCCAACTGCTTCTTTGTGCAGCTGCCTGGGTTCCACCATGGCCATGGCGGGATCTCCGGGGCTGCTCACTGGGTCTCCTCATGTTTCATGCCCGGAGGAAGGCGCTTATCAAGAGGGTGGGCGAATTGCTTCTTTGTGCAGCTGCCTGGGTTCCACCATCATCCCCCTCTCTTAAAACACACTTCTTCTACCCTTCTCACTGCTTTCTGAAGCAGGTCTGGAACTCTTCTTCACTGGAGTGTCTTCATGAAGTGTTATTTTAAAAAATATGGTGAATGCTGCTCCCGGATGGAAAGGCAGGCTCTCAAATCATTACAGTGTGGCGTCATCCACCTTATTTACTGGATCTGCTGCTATATGACATTTGGTTCTTCTTCAAAATGCCCACGAAAGGTAAGTGATTTGAATCCACTCAAGACTTTGTAGCAGCCATGATTCTGCAATCAAAGACACTCACAAATGGAAACTTCTAGAACTGCTTCAGAAAGTGGCGTGAAAAAGTATATTTGAAGCAAAAGCGTATTTTAAGGAAAATTAATGACAATATGTCTTTTATGACACATTTTTTAAATGGTAAACATTCATCATATGTTTCAATCATACTTCAAATGTATGCATATATGGACACATACATGTGTACATATCTGTGCACATGCAAGTGTACACGTGTGTATATTCATGTGCTTTGTGCATGTGTACATACACTTGCATGCAAGTGTGTGAACCTGTGGGTATACATTTGTGTTTATATAGATAGATATGGATTGTGTATATGTGTGTGTAATATAAAGAAGTGCCTTTGACCTCAAAACTTTATCTTATTTACATACCCATGGGATCATTTCCTATCTTTATTATCATTATATGAAGTCAATATTTACAGAATTGTCATCAGTCCCAAGTGCTGTCCCCATTCAGGGAATTCCTCTCTTATGATGTGGGTGACTCCACAGCTCCAGGCAGTCTCCCTTTGGAGATGGGAAGGTCATACATGTCACAGGGCAGTGCAGACCCCTCAGCCAGGAGTGAGGAAACTGAGACACATTTTATTAGGTGAGGACAAAGTAAGGGAAAGAAAGACAGAAGTGCCTGCTCACTTGCCCCCTCCCTGCCTAGGAGGCAGGAACAGGGACTTGGGGTGACATGTGGGGAACCTGGCCATGTTGAGCCCCTGACTGGCATTGGCCTTGGGCAGACGGCATAGAAATGCTTCCAGGGACCTTGGGATGCTCCTGCTTGTCATGAAGCACAGAGGCGATGGTACGAAGTGGGTCTACAGCCCCACTTCCTGCCTCTGAGGCAGCCCTAGACAAGCACCCTCACCCCATTTCTCTCTCCCCTCTCCCTGGACCTTGGCATCGGTCTCTTCACTGGCAGCCCCCACTCTCCCATCCTCCAGGCCTCTGATCTGTGGTTGGACAGACCCCCTGCAGCCCAGCCTGAGCATGTCACTTCTCTGTGTATGAACAAGAAAGAGAGGAGGAAGAGAAGCTTAGGAATCTTGCAGCCTAAAACAATGAAATAATCATCAAGTTAAAGAATAGTGATAGACTCTTTACCATCCGTACCCAATCCCATTTACTAAATACCGTTCTTAGTTTGGAAGGTGTACCTGTCCATACCCCAGGTACGCCATGCGCTCTCATGCACCAAGCTGACTGCCTGACATCCAGCCTTAGATAAAGGGAGACCTGGCATGGAAGCCTCACATCCATACCACCTTCCCGTAATCCTGGTTTTCAAATGACTTACCACACAGTGCAGCCTTCTGGGCTCTAAGGTGGGAATGGGAAGGAGGAAGGTGAAAGTTTCTTTGAAGTACAAGTCACCATCAATCCCAGAAGCCTCTGAGGAAGCCTGAGTCAGGTGCAACTAACTCTTCTCCTACCTGAAGAAGAGCAAGACCTGTGAGCCAGCTCCCTCCACACCCCGTGCCTAGCCTACCCTGTTCTAAGCATCACTGAGAACAGCACTGGGGATGTGCCTGGCTTACACACTGGTCAAGGGCCTGGTCCAGCAGATGAAAACGTGGCTGTTTCTGCAGAGGTGGACCGCTTGACAGAGAAGCAGGCAGACTAGGCTGATGGGTGTGAGTCAAGGACGCCCTCTCTCCCTGACTCCAGACACAGTCATTGATAGCTAACTGCAAGGGCCTACTTGGGTACAGATTTGTTTGTGTGTGCGTGTGCAAGTGCTTGTGTGTGTGTGTGTGTGTGTGTGTGTGTGTGTGTGTGCATGCTGAGGCCACAGAAAGTAATAGTCATTTCAAAAATCAGTACTTGTGGATAGTTGTCCTGAAAATTAGTCAGGGGCAATGACATCTTCCACCCACAGGGTAAGCAAACATAACAAGAGATAAGTTTCATTGCAATTACAAAGTTCAAGTGCCTTCTGAGGAAAAAAAGAAAGATTCCAACATCACAGACACAGCCTTGGAGTTTGGTCACCCAAAGACTTGTTTCCATCCTGATGCCCACTAGACACTCCCTCCCTTGCTGGCCAGCCAGATGCCCAGGGTTCAGACACAGAGAGGTGTCTCTCGGCAGCCAGGAAATGCCAGTATTCACATTCCAGCAGGTGCCTGTCGAAGAGGAACTGCAGCGGCCTTACTTCCACTGGACCAGAGCCACAGAGGGGAAGGGTTTGGAGCTGGAGGCAGCACTTCTTTTTTGGTTTTTATTTATTTTCCATTTTAAAACTTTTTACTTCTCTCTATTATTCTAAGGTGCATTTGTTTTCATATTTTAACATGTGAAATAGGGATGCATCGCACAGTCATCATGTCATCACTATGGACTAGGTCACGGGAGTGATATGCTTGTCCTTGCCTGGACATGCGTAAGCATTCATGAGGGAACGGCTTGACAATGTTCCATGGCACCAAAGGAAATGCCTCTCATGGTCATCCCCGTTGCCACTGGCAGTTGCACCCACACTCTGAGAAACTTGACTGGAAGTCATTCCGTCATCTCCTCTGCCTCCACCTGCAGACAGGGCATTTGTTCTGCCTGATCGACCCTCTCTCTGAGAAGAGGTATCTGCACTGGCCTTCTCCGGCTCCTTGTCACAGTGCCATCTAAAACTTAGCAGGACACAAAAACCATCAAGTCACACTTGCAGACTGCAGATTGGGCAATAGTACTTAAGGGCAGCTGGGAAGACACACAGTCTACGGGCTAGAATTTTCCAAAGGCCCACAAATGCCTCGCAGTGGGGCTAGAGAGACTGCAGTCAGACTTGGGGCTTCTTGGACTTCCTACACAGCAGCTCTGGGCTCCAAACCAGTTCTTTATATCCTGGAGCCTCCTTCGCCCTCATTTCCTTATTTGTTAAATGGTCATAATCTTCACCTAGTGAAAAAAACTTCATAAACTGTGAAATCCTTCAAGAATGCAAAGCTCCTATGACAAAGGTTGAGAGTGATTTGCATTTGCATCCACGGGGTGTCCCAGAGATATCACTGACTGAGACCAATTTTTTTTGGCCTAGATGTCCTCCCTAGGCCTCATGAGCTCGTAGGTGGTGCTTTCCCAAGCTAGTTAAATGTAGCACTGGGATTAAGGATATATGGTATTAAATTAGTCCATTAATTGGTATAAGCATAATTCTGGGTGTGGCTGAATGGATTTGCTGAAAACAGAAGTCCCACATTGAGTGTGGGTGGTACCACCCAAAAGGCTTGTACCCTGGGTTGGATAAAAGGGAAAGGCAGGCTGGCTGCCGTTTCCTGCCTGCCTTGCTGTTTCTCTGCTGTCACGTCACCCTGCCATGGAGCCAACTAATCATGGAGTGAAACCTCCACAAACTGTGAGCTGAATAAACATTTCCCCCTTTAACTTCAGGTTTGGGGTATTTTGTCCCAGCAATAAGATAAGTAACTAAGTCACTGTCATTTTAAATTTTATTTTTATTTTATTTATTTATTTTTATTTAAAGAAAAAATAAAACAGAGGGTAGATATAATACATAATTTCAAAAAAACAGTAAGAAATCACTAGTTGATAATTACATATTTTCCTCTTAGAAGTAGTTGTTCATGTTACATAAGTAAAGCATACAAAGTGGGCACTTAAACAGTGAGACTGTAATCTGTTCACCTATCCAACAAAAACTTAGTAATATGGTTATCAATCCTACACACTTAAACATACATGCAGCTATATCCTTTAGAATATAACTTTTTTTTAGAGTATAACTTTCTTTTCCTCTCTTTTCTTACAATACCTATAATCAATTCTCATAAACTGTTTAGAAGTTCTACACATGCATTGAGTCTCTACATGTATACCTAGCCTTTCTGTATTAGAGGGAGAAACAAATCAAAACAAGGCAACAAAACAAATTCCTAGAAAAACATGAAACAAATAAGACATATAAAACCACAATGCTAGGTGATCTACAGTAGTTACTGTGATGTCTCTTGTTATTTTCAATAGAATTATCTATATCATCAGGATTAGTATAATTGAACATAGCAGTACATAGCAATATTAATAAAAACAAAACATTGGAGACATTATAGGACTTCAAAAGCAGTTAATAATCAAACCAGAATGGGTATCCTATTGAATCTTGTCATCTTCAGAGTAGTTGCCTCTACTGTCAGACTTGATACTATCAAGCATACCAGATTTGAATAAAATCAGTCAAGACAAAACAGCAATCTAACAAACCAGATTCAAATAAGATTAGTCGTAGTAAGACAATGTAAGTAATACAGGGCTTCAGCTTAAGTTAATAGGAAATTAAGGATAGTTATCATAGCATATCCTGCTGTTTTGGGGGTAGCTGTCTGTGCTTTCAAATCTAGTATAAGAAGACAGAGTGGAACTGAATAAAATCAACCTAAACCAAGAGATAAGAATAATGTGGCTTTTAAATCCTGATACACTATTAACAATGTCCTCTGCCTTCCTTTTTTAGACAATTCCTCCCCTTTCACTTTCTCAGGGTGTTTTGTACATTTTGGGTCCCACTAACTCCTTTAGTTTTTAGATTAGGGGGCAACTCGCTATCTACCTAAGTGTTTCTGAAGCTTTTTACCCCTGAGCTTGACCATGAACTGTATTCTTTTACTTATTAAAGCCTCAAGGTTTTCCTTCCTTATAGTTGAGTAGTTCCCCACTGCACAAAAGTCTCATGGGTTTCCAACCTATCTGCAGCTGCTGGATGAGCTGTCCCTATTTCTCTCTGGTTCCCTGTCACGTAGAGCACTGTTTTCTCACCTTTGACTTTCAGTTCATTAACCTTCTTTCTGGTTGATTGTATTTCCTATTCAGAGCATCTTGATGGACCCTGTCTCCTGATCTACTCTGCCTGTTTCTTTTTGCTAGTGTATCCAGGCCATCTGTGTTAGAGATTATAGCCAACCTTCTCTTCCTCATCTCTGCTATGCTATTCTTCTGTCATTGTTGTTTACTTTTTTCCTTCATTCCATTGTCTGCCCCATTCATTGAGGCCTCTCTGCCATTGTTCCTGGAATCCTGGTGATTTTTTTTCTCTCTCTAGAATGTCCTTCAGTATTTTTTGTTGGTTTGGTTTGGTGGCCACAAACTCCCCCAGTTCCTTTTTCATGGAAACATCTTGTTTTTCCATTAGCAATAGTTTTTCAGGGTACATCAATCTGGTTGGAGGTTATTTTCTTTCAGGGCTTGGAATGCTTTGCTCCAAGCTCTTCTTGATTTGATAATTTGTGTCGAGAAGTTTGTTGTGATTTTGTTGGTTTTTCTTTATAGGTGATCTGTTTCTTTTCTCTGACTGCTTTTTATATTCTGTTCTTGTGATGAATTTCTGGAATCTTGATTATTATATATCTGGGTGCAGATCTGCTTTCGTTGTAGCTGGCTGGAGTTCTGTATGCCTCATATATCTATCTGAACATTATTTCCTTTTCCTATGCTTGGGAAGTTTTCCTTAATTGTTTCTGTGAATAGCCTTTTTATTTCATTTGTATTTTCCCCTGCTTCTTTGCTCACATTTTTTATTCTTTTTGTTTGTTTTTTATTCTTAAATTATAGATCCTCTTGTCATCTTCTAACCTTTGTATTGTTACTTCATGGTTCCTTGTTATTTTTAAAAGATCCTTCCTTTCTCGATCATGCATTGCAAATCTATCTTCAAGTTTTGAAAGTCTGTCTTTAGTTTCTTTCAAGAAATTTTGCCAGCTTTCAATGGAGTTTTTAATTTCCTGGTATTCTTTTTGGATCTGTTTCATGTATTCTAGATTTTGTTTATATTCTTCATCAAAGGTCTCTCTCCTTTTTCTGGGTTCCTCCATTCTTACATCTGTGTCTTCTTAAGAAGTTCTTAGCATTTCTTTTATTAATCTTCTTATATCTTGCTTCACTTGAGTTAGAATTTCAGATTTAAGTTTGTTGATGAGGTCACGGAAATATTTCTTTATTTCTGTTGAGGCCATGTCCAATATTGCATGTTTGCTGCCCTCAATCTCTTCTGTATTTACCTCTCCTGGACTTAGTTTCCCTGGGTCAGTGGCTGGAGGCTTTTTCTTGTTTCTTTCTCTTGTCATGTTTCTGGTTTCTTTCAGACAGGTATATGGTGGAGGTCTCAGGTCCTTTCCCTATTGCTTGCAGTTTTTCTGAAGTGTACTGGCTAGGAGATTGCTGCCCTCTCCAGTTTGCTGTTGATCTGTGAGGTGCACCCAGGGGTGATGAGGGCTGGTCCCTCCCCTCTAAGCCAGTCAACCAGTGAGTGCCTTCAGCATGTTGGTCTGTGCCCTGCAGATGTCACAGGTTCAGGACAGTTTCATCCCTGGCTATTGGGTCCCAGCCAGGGGCATGGTCCAACCCAAGCAGATCCCATCAGTCTGCTTTGGGTCAGGAGCAGCCAACTGGCACCACTGCAGTTGCCAGTTCAAGCCTGTCCTGCCCAACTCCAGTATGTCATCCAGCCAGTCACCCCCTCTGCAGGACCCAGTTCCCAGAACCATGGGTCAGTGCAGCTCGCCTCACCAGTTCCCGCTCCCTGTAGCAGCACCTCCTCCTGCCAAAGGTCTCGGGCTCACCAACTCCCAATCTCAGCAGGACCTTGACCCCAGCTCATGAGTCACAGACTCTACGACACCCCCAGCAGAGTGAGGAACCAGGTCTGACAGGAGCATGCCCAGATCCAGCCCTCCATCCACACTTTTTTTTCCCTCTTTTTTTCTTTCTTTTTCTTTTTCCTGTTTCTTTATGGGTCATGAGAATTCCTCTCCTTTTGTCTGGTCTTCTCCATAGTGTGAAATTCTAGCATCTGAGTTGTTTTTCTCAGAGAGGCTCTCTATCAATCCACCATCTTTTTCACTCCCTCCTTTATTTATTTTTGTATTTTGAGACAGGGTCTCACAATGCAGTTCAGGCTGGCCTTGAGCTCACTTTTCAGCCCAAGCTGGTCTCAAACTTGCAACAATCCTCCTGCCTTAGCCTCCCAAGTGCTGGGATTACAGATGTGCACACGACACCTGGCTTAAATTTTAATAAAACAGTTTCTTATTATATAGAAAGCCACCTCATTCATTTATTGTTGATACAATTTTAGAAACAATTTTGATAAAAAGTTTAGTGTTTGATTGGGAATGAATGCATGATAACATGATTTCTACCAATATAGAGTGAGTTCTCATCTTCACCTTCCATTCTTATTGATTTTGAGAAATTTTAAAACTTCATAAAATAAGACAGGATCTCCATATATCACAATGCAGCACTGGCCAGTTTCTTCATAGATTTACTCACAGGCTATAAGAGAAATGAATATTTGTATAAAAGGCAGAAGCCTCTTAGGCTCCACCCACCTTCCCTCTCCCTCAGCCCCTTCCCCACTCTTCACAGATCACCACTATACAGAGTTTGGCCTGCAGCCTTCTAATTATTTAAGAAACCATTTGCACACACATACACAGCCAGTACACAGTGCTAACATTTCAACTCAAATTTATAAAAATGTGTTGTATCATATGCATGCCTCTCGATACTTGTTAGAGCTTCTCATTAATGTGGAGGTGTGACGCTCATCTGCTGCACTTAAAGTTATACATTTTTTTCTACTTTTTTCTTAATAGGATTTAAGTTGTTTCCAGTATCTACCACCACAAATCCGGCCACAGTAAAGCTCCCGAGCATGCATACTCACAAGTGCAACTACTGAGTATTTTTACATTTGTTACGAGGCATAGTTTCCTACTGCCCAGCTCATAACCATTTTAGTATACATTATTTCATGTTTCTGTTTCAGTCTTGTGGATTTTACTTTTGTAAAAATTCAGGGCCTATGTGCCTTGCCCACAAGAACAAATTATCTCCAAGTAATTTTTAAGACAGTTCTAGTATTTCCTTATTTCCTGATGCTGTTTCCTTCTTATTCCAAATTCTAACAAATGCATAGGTCTCTTTCTGGAGTCCCTTCTGCTCTGAAGAGTTAATATCACAGGAGTTCATTACATATTTGTTGATAGTGCATGGTCTCTTCCTTTCTTACAATTACACCTTCTTTTTCTTATTATCCTGGTGAAGAATTCCAGATCTATTCTGAAATCAGTAACAAGCCTGTTTTCTGTTCCCAAATATTAAGGAAATACATCAAAAAAAAGGTCAGCATTACTTTTGATAGAGGTTTTTTTGATTGAGCACAGTCTTTTCATCATATGAATGTCTTTCAGTATGAATTGTTAACGTCCTTTAAGTTTTTGGCATTTCTTTGGGCTACACAATCTGACAGCCCTGTCACTCCCTAATACACCAGTGCTTCAAAGCACAAAAGCGGCTACAGCTGCGGTGATTACACCACCTGCCAGCCACTGTTCTAAGGGTGTTTTACACATTAGGTCACTGACCCTTACTACAATACTATCCTCTCCTTTTACTGATGCAGATACTGGGTTCCATTAGTTCAGTATTTGCAAAATCACAAAGTTTTACAAGCTGAAAACCAGTTTTAGCATTCTGGTTCTAAAGACTTTGAGCTCAGAGTCTAGTCTGTATAGAATATTTGCCAACAGGAAAGACTGCACACAGAGACAAACACTCACACAAACACACTCGCACATTGTTGTTTAGGTTTTTTCTCAGGGTTTGAATCTCAGCTTTGCCATCAATTCACTAAGTAACTATGGACAGAGTATTCCCATTGCCTGAGCCTCAGTTTCCTCATGTGTACACAGGAAGGGGCGGGCTGAGGCAGGTCTGAATCCCTCCTGGTCTAGCTGGCAATCTGTGGGCTGAACCAGGACTCTCATCCTCAGAGAGCTCAGAGCAGGCAGGGAGTGCCCCGCCCTGAGCTGCTACTTGCCTCTAAGTCCTTGGTGATGGGGTGGGAGGGTCCGGTCACCAGGAGAATGGCATAGGCCTTGCAGATCACCCCGTGCCCCACCTCGATGTTACCAGTGTGCCAGTTGGTCAGGCCTGCCCGCATCACAGCCATGCCCAGCTGGGTATTGTTGGGGTGGTAGAGCTTCCTATAAGGGCACAGTGAAGGGCTTCATTGATTTTAATCAATGAGTGCAATTTAGAAGATTAGAGTATCAAGGGAGACAGGCACAGAGAGTTCTGTAATAATTCTGGGCTCAACAAAATGGTACCCCCTTCACCAAGGTTTGAATCTCTGAAAAGGAAGCAAAAATAAGGAGCTGAAAGACACAGGCAAACAACTGGTATGCAGACATGTGATGATAAGACAAAAAAAAATAGTGCAAGTGATAGGCAAGTGACAAAATTTTGGATCTGCTCTTCTAGGTGATACAAAGTCAATGCAAATTCTTAAGAAGAGGAACATGGCCAGATCTGCGGCCTGGGAAGGCTGCTCTCCAGGCAGCATGAGAGGGGACGGAGAGGAGAAGAGTCAGAAGTAGGGATGTAGGTGAAGACACTCTTGCAAAACTTCTGGCAAGGGAGGATGAGGACTGACTTTGGTGGTTCAGGAGGACAGGAAATGGAGAGAGATTCTGCTGTCATAAGAGAGAGAGACAGAGCTTTTGGGATCCATTGTGGGCGGGCATTAGGGGAGAGAAGAGCTGATGGCGCACATAGAGGACAAGCATGACACCGTGGCATTGCTCGTGGCATCCCCTGTGGTGCTCAAAGGGGAGAAGAGAGGCGCTCACCTTCTCCTTCCCTCTTTTCCTAGTTGGGAGAATTCTCTTCTCACTCCGCATCTCCTGATGGAGTTCCATTTTGGGGGCCATTCTTCACCTAGGTTCCAATTTCCTTTTCCTTCTGGATGGCAATGTGCTTGTTATCAAGGTACAAGGATGCCTTTGCGTCCCCATCTCAGCAAAGACACATATTTAGTGAATGATGAATGAAGCAATGAGGTAATGGTGGGGTGGGGTGGGGTGGTACAGAGCAGGCAGGTGAGACTCACCTAGTGTCCTGGCGCCAGCACTGGGTAGGCATGAGCTTGGGGAAATCCCACAATCTTCTCATCTGAAAATGGGAATGATGGCTGCCCCAGAGGGCTGTGATGGGGACTGAACCAGATGCTGTCTGGGGAAAGAAAGGAACACAGCCCTCAGGAAGCTTTGATCCCACATTGGCCCCATGGCGGTCAAGTACTACTGAGCATTTCAGATATGGAGATCTGATGGGCCAAGAGGTTTGTGGTCAGCTTATCACAAAGATGCTCCTAGTCCTGTGAGATGGGCGATGTGGAGATGGGTCAGGCTTACTGGGGGGAGGACAGGGGCCCAACAGAGTTGGGGGAAGGACCTAGGCTTCCAGGTATCATAGTATCTGGCTAAAATCGCATGCTGACACTATAAGCTTTAGACACTTAGTAATGATATAAGCAAAAAGGTAAAATTGGAGGAAGTGCCAATCCCTCTTGGTTCATTGCCTCCCACAGGTGATGTGGGGATGGAAGGTGGGTCAGCATGAGGTGGGGCATCTCACTGTTGGGGGAGTCCGGGTTAGCTTTCATTGCTCTGACAAGATACACAAGAGGATCAAAGCAACAGAGGACATTTTATTTTGACCCATGGTTTTGGAGGCTTCAGTATGTGATTGCCTGGCTCCATGCTGCCCACTGTGGTGAGGCAGGAGATCATGAGGAAAGGCACAGGGGAGGAGGAGAACTCATCACTTTGTGTCAGCTAGGAAGAGGGAGAGAGAGAGAGAGAGAGAGAGAGAGAGAGAGAGAGAGAGAGAGAACCCTGGCAGGCCTTCTTCTTACTCCTCCTTTGCCCCACCTTCCCTGCCTACACAAGGTCGGTCCCCACATCAGGCTGCGGTCACACACATCAGCTGTGTCTGAAAACTCCCTCAGGGTCACACCCTGCAGGGTGCTGTACTGCTTTCCTAGGCCTTTCTCAACCCAGTGACACTGACACCCAGGTTGAACCTCACAAAGCTCCATCAAAGGCTCTGGCACTTTATGGATCTAAGGTGGGAGAGCTCAGGAGGGAAGGGCTGGGGCTGGGGAAGAAGAGATGGGGAAGAGTGTCTCCTAGGTTTGCCCTCCTGACCCTCAAGGAGGCCTCCTCCGTGGAGGTGGTGAGGGGACTCAGCCAAAGCCACAGGTAAGGAGGCTCAGGGGCAGGCTGCCAGCAGTGCGGGTGCGAACCCGTGAAAGAGGAGCACAGGCTGGAGGCTGAGCCTTCAAGCGCAGCCCTCGGAGGCTGCGGTGCGCTGGCTGTGCGGGGGACGCCTCCTGCATCACCTAGCGCAGGCCTGAGTACTCACGCATGGGTTTTAAGGAGAAGCTGGACTCCTCCGGGGGTCCACTGGGCACTGCTATAAACCCCAGAGTCCCTGCATGCATTTAAGACACACAGAGAGAGAGAGAGAGAGAGAGAGAGAGAGAGAGAGAGAGAGAGAGAGAGAGAGAGAGAGAGAGAGATACGCTTCCACACACCTCCTGCGTCCTCTGTGTGGGCAGAAACTCGCTTAGAGCCACGGCTACGGGAGCCCGAGCCCTCAGCGCCGGTGCCGCGTCCCTCTCGGGCTTTACCACTCCGGACTCTGCTCCTGCTCAGGAAGAACTTTCCCGGCCAGACTCAGCTCTCCCCTTGAGGGCCAGGATACTTAGAAGTCACTTCCCACGGAAACATTTCTGTTCTTACTCTGTCACACTTTCACCCTATCTCCGTGAGCGCCTGCCTCCAAGAATCTCACCCGGGGGAGACTTGGACCTGTGCACAGACGCATGTGGCTGCACTGTCCAGAAGGACAAAATATCGACAAGAACTCAGATAATGAATGAAAAGGAAATATTTAAGTGAGGGAAATACAAGAAACCTTTAAAATGAGTGAGGCAGATGTTGGTGCTTATATAGGGAATGAGATATATATATATATCTTAGGAAAACAGTTAAGGGACCAAACAAATACACAGGCCTCGTGTATTTGTTTGCTAGGGATGCTGTGACAGATACCAAAAGCTGAGTGCCAAAGACCACGGGAACCTTTCTGGCAGTTCTGAAAACTAAAAGTCCACCATCACACTGTGGAAAGTCTGATGGTGGCATACCGGATCCCTGAGCTTCTAGATGTGTCTCTTCACATCATTTTCCCTTTTTTCTTGCCTCTTCTTCTTCACTTGACCGACACCATACTGCATTAGGAACCCACCCTACTTCCTTCTGATCTGACCTTAACTAATTTATCTGCAGTGACCCTAGTTCCAAATTGGGACCCGTTCTGAAGTACTGGGGGCTAAGACTTCAGCATACACATTTTGAGGCAATGCAGTCCAAACCATAGCTCAGTGGAGGCTGCCATTCATTGAAATCAAGAGGAACATGCACAGACTAAGCAGACCTTGCCTATGCAAGCAGAGTCGGCTCCACCCAGGCAGAGGCGGAAGGGAGCTGTGCCTAACCGGTCAGTGAGTGTAGAGATGGAGAATCGTACCTCCCAGGCAGGGGACAGAGTGAGGATACATGGTTTAATATGTTTGTTAGAACAACGTCTTTTTCATAGAATCAAACATTCTAGGAAAAGGATGTCACACACGCGTGTGCACAGAATGCTGGGCACTCAGAGAGCACGAGCTCCTGAGGCCACTTTCGCCCTGACCTTGCAGCTCCTGTGGGTGCCATGTCTTTGGCGAGCAGCCCGCCTTCCCTCCTGGAGCTTGGCCCTGGGCCTCTGTTTCAGAGTTTGTTTCCATCACCACTTAACTACTGTTAAACAGACAGGATCCTCTTCTGTGCTTTCCAACACTCTGCCACGTGTCTTCATTTTTCTAAGCCTTTCAGGGTTTACCTGGCACTTGTATTAGTTCCGTAGGTGATGTGCAGACTGTGGTTCCCGCCCTTCCCTTACAGAGGCTCTTCCCCTGACGATGTGCCCGTGTC
>PVLA01017244.1:0-18019 GCA_004027455.1 Hydrochoerus hydrochaeris
CTTCCCTTCCCTTCCCTTCCCTTCCCTTCCCTTCCCTTCCCTTCCCTTTCTCCCTCTCTCCCTCTTTCTTTCTCTCTTTTTTCTTTTCTTTTCTTTTCTTTTCTTTTCTTTTTTTTTTCTTTCTTGTTTTTTGCTACATTGCTAAGTTCCCAGGCTCAAATTTGTCATGCTGGGATTACAGGTCTGTGACAACTCACTTGGGTTTCTTTTTCAAAAACTGCAAAACTATTCTCTACCATAAATGCACCATTTTGTGTTCTCACCAGCAGTGTTTGGGAGGTCCAATATCTCTACATCCTCAGTATTTTTTAAACATAGCTGTCCACTGAGATGTGAGGTTGTATCTCATTAACTTTATTTTTGACCAGTACATACTTGTTATACATACTGATCAGATCCATCATAGAGAATTTTTACCTGTACATAAAATATCTAAATGTTTTCCCCATCCCCTTCTCCTCTTCCCTCCAACACTTCTTTCCCTTTTTTTTTTGGTATTGGGGATTGAACTCAGGACCTCATGCTTGCCAGGCATGTACTTATGCTGCTGAGCTAAATCCCCAGCCTTCTTTCTATTTTTATTTCCATTCTCTAGTTTTCTGTCCTTTCCTTTCCCCACCTCCTCCCTTGTTCTCCTTCCCATCACATATGTTCTTCCATTTCTCAACATTTTAGTGGAGTTTTGATTTGCATTTACCTGGTCTTTGGAGAAATGTCTGTCTCTTCTAGTGCTTTGCTCAGCTTTTACTTGGGTTCTTTTTGTGTCTGCTGTAAGCCTTTAATTTGCTGCTTTTCCACTTGCTTTTAAACCTCCTCTGAGGTTGGCAGTGTGCCTGGTAGAGGCTGGGGCTTGGCCTAGGATTCTGTGCAGGTCCGGAAGCATACCCTCTTTCTGTCTTCTGTGTGCTTGCAGTTCCTCAGCCTCAGTCACCAGGCCTGGCCTGATTCTGTTTTGCTTTTGTCATAGATATATAGATTTTATTTATTTTTAAAATGGGGAACAAGCATAATTACTTTTTATTTGAAATTTCCTTTTAATTTCTCCCAGTATTAAAGAGAAACTGTCTTATGCATCTTTGAGTGAAAACATTTCTTTCTTTCTTGATGTGATGTGGAGTTGTTGGTAACTATGTTGTTTTTGTACTACTGAGGATTAAGCCCAGGACCTTTGCACTGAGCTGCATCCCTAGTCTTTTTTCTTTTTCTTTCTCTCTATTTGAAAATCAAAGAGAGCAGTAAGGTTTGCCCAGAGCTGTTTGTGGAACTCCCCATGGGAAAGAAAGGCACAGTGTTTCTGCTGCCTGCTTGGGGCTGGTCTCATGGTGCCTTTTGGCTGGCAATGGAGACAAGTGTCCGTAACACTGTGTGTCCATCCTCCTCAGGTGGTCTGAGACTTGAGTGACTTCAGCACTGTTTGGCTAATCAGTGTCAGTTCCATATTTTAATATATAAAATTTCACACTTACATTTTGATAAGGTGAATGAAGCATACCTCTTGGCCCATGTCTGATTACCTGGGGCCAGGTTAATTGTGCTATTTTCCCTTTTCACTTCAAATCCCTCCTGGTACCCCTTAGTGAGTTCTCCTCCTCTTTTCTCTCTGGTTGTGTCACCTATGAAGTTACCATCTATGAGGAATGTTCTGATGTGGATTTATTTTGGTCAGCTCCTCATCTGGGACAGACCACTCCATCTTTTTGTAGATTTGTTCCCCAAGGTCTGGAAGCACCTGAAGGTTAGTAAGTGTCCAGGGAATTCCTGCTGAGGGGATGAAATGCCACCTAGATTCTGCCCACTCTTGTGTGATTTGTGTTGGTGGATTAAGCTTCCTGTTTCTTTTGTGCAGTCCTGGGGTTAGAACTTCAGGTTCCTACATGCTAGAGATGTGCTCTACCATTGAGCTAAGACCCTAACCTATACTGTTTATTCTTAAATACAAACCAGGACCTAAAGTGAATGAAAAACAAACATTATAGTCCCAGAATTTCTGAACCAGGTAGTGAGACACAGATATATATCTATGTATTTGGGTTTTAATAATACCATATAATCACCTGCCTACTTTATTGAGAATTTGCTTCTTTTCCACCCATTACTCAGATGGGAAAAATTCTTCCCAAACATCCATTTCACATACGATCATCCCAGTATTGGAATACAGATGGATTTTTGGGCTGGCCCTGGGGGGATAGGAGGAAGCCTTGGGTGGGAGCAGATGTAGGCAGTGTCTGGCTGCTCAGAATGGCTGTTGGTTCTTCTTGATGTGTGGGTGACTCATGTGTGAAAGTGAACCCAGAACCTTCCCATCAAGGTCATTGGAAACCTCACCCTCCACCTTCCAGGATTAGGACTTAGAGCATGCAGGTGAGAGCAGCTACAGGTAGAATTTATGTTACCTGCCACTATGACTCAGAGCCTGGCGGCAGTGAGTCTCTGAGAGGCAGGCCTGGAAGGAGGCGGTTAGGTCCCCAAAACACCAACCTCAAGCATGGGGGAATCCTGTCTGTTGGGAGTGGGTTAGGTCTTGGAAGACTGGGTTAGTTCCCATGACAGCTGGGTGTTGTGATACAGTGAGCCTGGCCTCTCTGGGTCTCTTGCTTTCTCTCTGTCTTATGATCTTACCTGGATGTACTTCCCCACCATTGCTGACACCTGCTTGGGGCTCTCATCAGCACTGAGCAGAAGCCAGCACCTGCTGTTGAACCTTCATCTTTGTGAGCTGAATGTACCTCTTGACTTTATAAAGTACTCAGCTCCAGGTGTTTTGTTATAGCAACAGAAAACAGACTAAGAATGGACCACCAAAAAGAGCAAGTTCCTCAAGAGACTTACAACATGGGAGGTATTGTTGGAACACAGATACATTTTTCTCTTCTTCAGTAAGAAGAGAAAAATATTAAAGGAGGCTGTCAATAGGCTCAGTGTGATCTTCTGATATTTTTTCAGTAACAATGCTGAAGGCGAAGTTAAGATTATAGAAGTGGAAATGGGAGTTGAATTCATTTTCTGCTCATCACAAAGGATCATGACTAGCACTCCATAATCAATTACAGATTAATAAGAGTAAAGCAAAATGAGTTTATTAACATGCACTTGCCCACAGGAGCCATGCAAAATATGCAAGCTCCTGGAATGAACAATGATTGAAACATAAGTACTTTCCTTCTAGGTAAGGGGGAATTGGAGGTAGTGTTGCAGGAAGTTTTAGAGAGGGAGTAAATGATTTTTAGAGAAAATGAATGAGTCCAGATGTCTTAATTAACTTTTCTTGTTCCTGAGATAAAATACCCAACACCCAAAGTTAAAGGAAGAAACTCTTACTGTACCTCACAGTTTGTATCAGTGTCAGTCCATAGTTTGCTGGTTCCAGGCAGAGGGGCATCACAGAGGAGAAACAGTCCATGGCAGGGCAGGCAGGTAGTACAGAGGCAGCAAAGGAGGCAGGCCTCACTTTTCCTTTTATCTGATCCAGACTACAAGCCTTTTGGGTGGTACCACCCATGGCCAGGATGGGTGTTCCTATTATCCACACCCAGAACAGTGATAAACTATTAATTATTAAACTAATCCAGTACTATAACACCTTCAGTCCAGTATCACATGCTAGATCTTCCACCTCCAAAAAGCTCCACCTATGCATGCATGAGGATTTTGAGGGACATTAGGAATAAGCCAAATACCATAGAGTACACAGTGGCCTGGGACCAGTTTCTTTGGCTCTTGTATCTTGACTTTAAATTCTCCGTAATGAGTTTTATCTTACTTTGTTAAAAAAATTTCAGTAAAAAGACTTGAAGGCAGTTTCATTTTCTGAGTCTCAGCAAGGCACAGGATTCATAATTTACACGTTGTCAACTAGTTTTTCCCATTGGATTCAGGTAGTCAAGAGCTTAAAGATAGTGAATAATATGAGTTCTCTTGAATCACTATTTCTATATGATTTGGCATTTGCTGACACATGAATTTATACTGGCTGAATTTGGTATTTAAAGAAAAACAGAGTCAAAGTAAGTAGAGTCTTGTACAGATTGGAGGCATATCATTTACATTTTACATTGGAGCTGAAGGATTCTGGTTGACTGAGAATCAAGTCCAGGGACTCTCACACAAAACCCCTAGTAATGTCAGGGGCCTTTCAAGCATTTTTGGAGCTCCCCCTTATAAGCCAAGTATTGTCTTGGTGTGGTATGAAGAAGTAAGTTTATAGCATTGTGTTAGTACTTGAAAGTTTTCTAATACAGTTGGAAGCTAACCACATACCCTTAAAGCCTGATGTGAAATCTTAGGCAGAAGGGTTGAGCTGAGTTTTATGGAAACGAGGTCAGCAGCAAAGAGTTCTTTTTTGCAAGGAAGGCTTGCAATGGGAAACAGTCTGGCGGGATTATTGCTGAATTCTGCCTTATTTTACTTTTCCATCTGCAGTCATCTGAAATGAAAGGAGTTTTTGTTTCAAGTAAGCAAAATTTTTGTGTTTGACTGCCAGTTACCCATACAGGACATTTGCAGACTCTTCATGTTCCTTTCATTTTAACAGCAGAGTCATTGAGATAAAATCCCCAAGCCATAAAAGTTTCCCCTTCAAAGGGTACAGTTCACAGGTTTCTAGGGTATATATGGACTTGTGTGACCATCACCAAGTTGGAATTGCAAAATGTTTTCACATCACCTGTGTCTGCTTTGAGGAGATGGAGGTTGCATGATGACAATGACACTCTCTAAGCATTTTTTTTTTTTTTTTTTTTTTTGGTGCTGGGGATTGAACTCATGAACTAGCACTTGCAAGGCAGGCGCTTATGCCACTGAGCTAAATCCCCAGCCCCTCTCTAACCATTTTCATCCTATAAAAATGGCAGCTTGTGTTTGAACCTGACTTTTCTACTGCATGACACTAAACAGTCATGAAAACCCTTCTTTAGAAAGCTACTATAGGACTTTTTTTAGAAAGCTACTTTAGGACTTTTCTTCCATCTTATTTTAAATGGAAGTATTTGGCATCAGGGAACCAGGTGTTTTGGGGAAGTTACAGGGGCTTATGGGTTGCTTGGAGTTGGTGGGGCCTCTGATCTTTGAATATCTGCTAAGTGGAGGAATTTAACCATGGCTATATGCTGTTTGACAGTGGGTTTAGGTTACTGGGATGGAGGTTTCAGTTCCATACAACAGTGAACATTCTAGTGATAAAACTGCCTGACCAGTGAGTTAGTTTTAGTTATTATTGGGTGTGCTTGGGCTCTGGTGTAGGCAGAGGGCATCCCCCACTGGGGCTTCCCTCTGCGGTGCTCCAGTGGGGGCTGTCTGGCTCCAGCTTACCTGTTCAGGTGCTCCCTGCACACCCCATCCCCACTGCACACCTATGCATCTGGCTCCTTGTCAGCATGCTGCCTTTCATTTTTTGCCATACCTGCTTGTAGGAGAATCCATGTTTGCTAGTTGGTTGCACTCATCCGTGGTTTGACTCAAATCTCTCTTTGCCCTCCCTGAGTTGCACAGGACCAAGGATTTGGGGACCCCTCACAGGGACTCTTTCTCATATAGTCACAGAGCTTCCTGAGCACAGGGAAGTGGCTGTCTGTCTTACTGTTGCCTTCTGCCGCCCTGCCCTGGGGGAGGTGCTCAGTGTTGGAAGGAATATTGAGACTTGTCACAATTTTTATGTGATTTTTATGGGAATGTTTTAGAGCTTTCAGTGACACAGGCAGCTCCTCACCACTGGCATGTACAGCATCCCCCTTTATCTGTCTGGGAAATGTCCCAAGACTCCTAGTTAGATGTCTTTTTCTTATAAATATATACTTATGCTAAAGCTTATAAATTAGGCACAGTAGGAAATTAATAGCAATGAATAATAATGAAGTGGAGGAATCATAACAATATACTGTTAGAAGTGCTGTGACAGTGGTCTCTTATTTCAGGAATTTTTCACTTAATTTTTGGGCTCCAGTTGACTACAGGTAACTGAAACTAAAGGAAACAGTGGATGAGGGGGCTATTGTGTATGTAGTTATATAAAAATATATGAATGTTTTGCTTTCTGTATACCTGAAAGGAGGTAATCCTGTTATGTAGAGTGAGCAGCGATAAAATGCAGCTTTTGTACATCAAAGGTGGCTGAATGTTAGTGAAGCAAACTACTTTGGAAAGGCCACACACTGTGATTCCAACCATCTGACATCATTCTGAAAAAGGCAGAAGTATGAGAACAGCAAAAAACATTAGAGATTTGGGGAGAGATGAGGATTAACGGTGGAGCACAGGGGATCTTTTTAGGGCTGTGAAAATACTCTCTTGGTGGTGGATGTATGCTAGTATACATTTGTCAAAACTCGGGGAAAGTGTGGACCCTAATATAAACTGTGGCCTTCAGTTGATAATACTGTATCAATTTTGGTTGATCATTGTAACAGACGTGCCTTCCTAATGCGTGAACATAATAATAAGGGAAACTGAGGTGGGAGACAGGTGCAGGGGGCGGTGTATGAGAATGATGTACTTTATGTTTAGTTTTTTTTTTTAAGCCTAAAACTGCCCCCCCAAAATAGTCTGTTAAAATACAAAAAAAGCAATTTTATGATTCAGTTTTCCCTTGACTTGATTCTTTTTTAAATAACAGCTTTAAATGAGTCACATATGATAAAATTCACCACTTTAAAGTGTGCAACTCAGTGATTTCTAGTAGATTCACAGAGTTGTGCAACCACCACCATAATCAATGTTAGGACACTGTTTCAGCACCCTGAAAACAAACTCCATATTCATTAAACCTCACCTTTCCCTGTTCTTGGCAACCACCAATCTGTTTGTTGGCTCTATGGATTTACTTATTCTGAATTTTTTCATATGTGTAGAAGTATCCAGAATAATGGATATTTTAATAATTGAATGACTGGCTTCTTTCAATGAGTATAATGCTTTCAAGGTTCATTCATGTCTCGCTTTTCTTTTTAAAATGAAAAGTAATTATTTTAGGACAGATCTAGATGTACAGAAAATGTATAAATATAACGCAGAGTGCTCTCTATACCCTGCATTCCAATTCCCTTAGTAACAGCTTACATCAGTGAGCCAGTGTGGACGCTCGATATTAACTGAAGTCATTACTCAATGTACATTTCCGTAGTTTTTGTCTGAGTACGCTTCTGTTCCAAGACCCACTCAGGACACATTGTATTTAGTTGCAGTGTCACTCGAGGCTCCTCTGAGCTGTGACAGAATCTCAGACTTGTCCTGTTTAACAACCTTCCCAGGCGTGAAGGGCGCTGGTCACAGGTGTTGTGGACCCCTACTCCCATCAAGGTTTTCTGATGCTTTTCTCCAGAGTAACCTGACACTGTGGGTTTGGGGGAGGGAGTGTGTAGAGCTGAGGTGTCTTCTCAACTTGTCCTATCAAGGATGTATACTGCCAGTTACATGTCACTGTGATGTTGATGTTTTTATTTGTAGATGATACTTTATTCTGCGGAAAACACATTTTGTTTTTCTGTTACTCAGTTGAGGGAACATTGGCTTGTCTTTACTTGGCGATAATGAATAATGCAGTCATGGACACTTGTGCAGGATTTTGTGCAGATGTATGCATACTTAGATATACGGCTGGGAGTGGATTAACCACAAGAACTTTATGGTTAATACTTTTGGGGACCTGCCAAACAGTTTTCCACAGAGGCTACACTATTACATTCTCACTGATAACATTTGAGGGTTCCACTGACTAATTCATGTTACTGTTTTCTAAGAGACCTTGATCTGGTTCTTTGAAGTTACCCTTGACACTTTCTGAGTGTTACTGAGGGCCGAGGTTTTGGCCAAGCCCATTCTGTAACTCACTACATGGAAGCAGTGGTGAGGTAGGTTCCTTTACCCCCGCATTTACCTAAAAGACATGGAAGGTAGGCAGATGGGAGGTGTGGGGTCCCCAGGGCAGCCTTGTTGCTGTTGCTAGCTCATCCAGCTCTCTTTCAACACAGAAGAAGGTGCAGGAGGTGACTTGTGGTGCCTTGCTGGATTGGGGTAGGTGGTCCTACTTGTTCAGTGTGAAATGCATCTGTGTCCCCAGCGACAGGCTGTGACATTAATTTCACTTTCCCTGCAGATTCCAGCCTCTTCTTGGGCATTGTTTCTCTGTACATAACTTTTCTCAGATCTCTGGACTTTGGGTTATTTTTCCTAAGTTGATTTGTAGATGACCTTGGCCGAGGAGTTAGTACTAAGAAACCAACCAAGAAGTGTAAGGGGAAGTGAAAGTAGGAGAGACAAAACAGAAATTCCATCTGAAGGGAGATTCTGAAATCTGTGCCAGACCCAAAATGGCTGATCTGCAAGATTGCTTTTAAATGATTTAATGGAGTGGGAAGAATGCAGAAGGTCAGGAGGAAATTAATGACCTCTGAGGAATGGTAAGTGATGGAGAACAGATAAGCAACACATGAATAAATAAAGGGAATTAATCTTGCACCCAACTGGAAAAAAAGTAAAATTGAAGAGTTAGGAGAGAAAAGTGCAGCACCTCCAGATTTGTTAGTGACGGTAGAGTTGGAAGCTGGGGACATTTTCCGCCTGCAGATGGGAAAACCTTGAGTGCTTAGGAAGTCTGTGCTTTTTAAAGATCTTGAAATGGTTTTGCTTACCATGTTGGTGGCCAACTTTAATTTTCTTTCCCCTTTGCCTGTTTCTTGGGAGACAGTAGTAGTTTGGTATCACTTATAAAATATTTTGGCTGCACATCCTGAAAGTGTGAAGCCAACTTTCTTTCTTAATTATGAGAGAAAAGCATATTGATGAAATCCCAGAGTTAAGACATGGAGAAGGGGCCCCAAAATAGTGGCCGCCATCCTTTGCTTGAAATCTGAATTATCATAAGAAAAAAAAAAACCTGGAGATGGGATTGGCTGGCTGATCTTCAGAATTTTTTCCACTTGAGAGTTCTCTGATTTCCAGTGAGGATCTTTGTGTTCAAATCCAGGAAACATTGAAGGAGATGGGTAATGGTCACTCTGCAGGTGGGGAAGTGCCCCATGGAGGCCTTCCTGTAAGGGAGGGTACATTTCTAGTTTCATTGCAAGTTTTCTGTTTTGTTTTGTTTTCCAGCTGTGCTGGGGATTGAATCCAGGGCCCCACACATGCAAGGCAAGCACTCTGTCACTGAGCCATCCATACCCCAGCCCCAAACTGCAATGCTTTTTGACTCCTGGCAAGAACATGGAAGAATTTTAGGTATGAAAATGATGGCTGGCTGAGGCAATAAATTTGCATGATTAGATCAAATCAGCATTGGCTGCTGGAGACAGACTTTCCTTCCCACCTTCATTCTTGCTGTTTTTTCTCCTGGCTGGATTCTGTTGCACCATGATGTGATTTTCTGTGTATCTCAGAAGCTTCTGGGCTCCCTGAAGTCCTTCTAAAGCCTTTATTAGTTCTCAGAGCCTCTGTTAACAGATGCTACAATACAGTTAAGAAAACAGTATTGAGAATTGCCCAACACTCAGTTCCAGATCCTGCCAGAACAGACAGCTGTTGCATCCACCTCCTCCCTTTTTCCCAACAGGAAATGGAAATGTACTGAAACATGCCCAGGAAGAGTAGATTTTGGTTAAAAGAGAGGAGCTCCTGCATGAGGCATGTGTGGCAGTGTCTGTTGGTGGCGCTTCATGGTGCCACATGTAGTGGGCACTGTACCTTGAATTCTTACTCCTTGGTCATATAGGGGATGACAGCATTATCCAATTAGATTTTTATTTCTTTAATGCTAGGGATCAAACCCAGGGTCTGGCGAATGGTAAATGGATGCTCTACCACTGAGATATATCCCACTCCAGTTACCTGGCTACTGAGCTTGCGTTGAAATCTCAGTGACCAGAAATTCCAGGTGGCAGACTGAGGAGCAAAGCCAGTGCCTAGATGAACTTGAGCCTCTACTGTTGCTCTAAGAATGATGGTTCCTTTGTTTCAATGACCAGCTTCTTATCCTAGAGGCAAGCATGAGGCCAGGTATTGTATTAGGGCGAGAGGGAATTGTCTTGGTTACTTTTCTCTTGTTGCTGGGACAAAATACTGGAAGAAAATGTTTATTTAGCTCACAATTTGTGGAGGTTTCAGTCCATAATCAGCCGGCTCCAAAGCATGGTGCGAGGTACAGGAGCAACAGTTTAAGGCAGCAGAAGACAGCAAAAGCTGCAAGAACAAAATTGGGAGAGCAACCCTCTTTTCCTTCCTTATATTGTAAGCAGGCACCACCTAGGGCAGGGTGTAGCACTTACACCATCTCCCTGCCCTCCTTTTGCACAGGCTCAGGATATTTACAAAGTAAGAACCCTGTCCCCCTGTTGAGTCTCTTAGTTAAACTTTGCAACTTCTCAAGTTGACACAATGTACAACCATTACAGGAATATTCTGAGGTGGATGATAGAACCACTTGTGCATATCAGAGGTGGCCAGTTTACTTTTTTTTTTTTTTTTTTGACCTCACACTTGCCAAGCAAGGCACTTGATTTACTCTTTAGTAATGTTGAGTAGACTTTTGATGTTTCAGTTGTCTAGTCAAGAAACTGAATTTCTCCTGCCAGGAGGCCTGCCCTACTGCTTTCTTTGTCCTCACATGGAGGTGCTCAGGAATGGGGAGGGTCTAGGGAAGACTCATCCTGATGCATCTATACCTGATATCCCAATCATAGGTGATTGGGTGAGGATGAGTATACATCCTGGTTCTGGCCAGTGAGATAAAAGAGAAGGAAGGACTTCCTTTGCAGGAATAAGAGTCCTTGGGGAAAGTTTTTCCTCCCCTGCTGATTGGGCAGGTTGCTGGTGTGACCCCAGGAGCTACCATCAGGGGCCATGAGGTGAAAAGCTCCAGCATGAGCTAGAAGGCTCCTTGCCAAGTGTGGAGTGTGCGAAGATAGAACAGTGAGCCTCTGTGACTTCACAGGGTGTCCTGCAGATCCCCTGGAAAGTAGTGGCCTCAGTGTGGTCTGAACGTGTCCCCCAAAGTTCATGTGTTGGAACTGAGTCTCCAGTGTAGTAGTGTTGGCAGGTGAGACGTCTAAGAGGTAATTAAGTAGGTGAATGGCTTAACGCCATTGTGAAGGATGAGTTTGCACTCTCATATGTGGTGATACAATAGGAAGGCCCTTGCTGGAATAATTCTCTCCATCGCCGGAGTCCCAGCCCCCAGAACCTAGGCTGGATAAGTGTCTCTTCTCTGGAAATTGTCCGGTCTGTGGCCTTCTGTTGTGGCAGTGTGAAACAGATGCAGACCCACCCTTAGCTGGTAGAGTTTCCTGTCACATGTGGATCCCCGAACCTTCTGACTGCAGGAAGTGATTTCTGCTTTAGTACATCTCTCAGGAATTCATTTTCATTCTAGAGCTTATTTACTGAACAACACAGAGGCTTAAACTGAACAACATTAGAGGCTTAAACTTCTCAACAAATACATTTGAGATAATTGTGTCATGCTTGGCTGAAAAAAATGTTTGTGACGTTCCTCCAGGGCCCTGAGTGTGGTATGTGAGCTTGCAAGCGTGAAGCTGGCATCCCTTTGTGGTGCACTGCTGGCTGTGACTGTGCTGTTCCCTGAGGATGGGGCATGGCTCAGTAGTCAACAGCGGTGGCCGGTGCGTGAGCTAGGGGGTTGGCTAGGCCACAGGTGACTTTGGAGAGCAGCAGTCTGAGTGTTTCCATGTGGCAGGCAGTTTCTGGCTAGGAGCTCGTTAGGGAGACTTTGTAGTTTCATTTTGGTGGTACCAGGGATGAGACCCATTGGCTTCATATCCAGTTACATTTCAGCCCTTTATTTTTTTATTTTGAGACAGATCTTGCTAAGTTCCCCAGGCTGGGCTGGAACTTTTGATTCTTCTGCCTCAAATGCCTGGAGGGTTAGGATTCTAGGTGTGCACAACCACACGCAACTGAGATTTTGTAATTCCATGACAGAGATTTTTTTTTTAAACATTAAAAAGTTGTGGTTAAATATATGTACAATTGACCACCGAACTCTTTTTTTAGTGTATGGTCCAGTGATATTCAGTAAACTCACATTTGGACAACCATCCCGCTGTCCATCTCTAGAACTGTCCTGCTACAATAGTACTGTCCCCACGAAACTACATCCCCTCAAGCCCCACCCCTGCCTCTGGGACTTCCACTGTCTTTTCTCTGTGACTTTGCCCTCTGCAGGCACTTCCTGTATGAAAGCCTTTGAAAATGTGAGTTCTTGGCTGTTGCGGTTGATGAGCACATTGGCTGGCTGGAACTGAAGAAGACTTCAGACAGTTTAGAGAAGAAACCCACTGGAGGTTGGCAGTGGTTCCTAGCAAGCAGAACTCCAGCTGTAGGGTAGAGAAGTAAGGGTTGCATTAGCTTAAAACAGCCTTTGAGAGCTGAATCCCTGCACTTTGTGGTTATTGGAGAATTCCTTGGACCATGTTACCTATTGCCTTCCCAGGCAAATCAGAGGCACCATCCCTTTGGATTTTCATTAGCAGTGGATACCGTGAGGGCACCTTAGGCCAGCGAGCCTGCCGGAGACAGCTGTGATGTCCTTACGTGTTTTCTGAGCTTGTCTGACACAAGATGCTATATTCCACCCTTTCCTTTTCTTCTCTTTTAGTTTTCTTTGTTTGAAGTGGTAGGGATTGAACTCAGTACCTTGCACATGCTAGGCAAGAACTTTATTGCTGAACAATTTTTTTTTTGTACTTGATGTTCATTGCTATTTTAAATAATTAGTGAGGGCAGAATCTTTTTGTCTCTTCTTTGGGCTAAAGAAAGAAAAAAATAAACTTCAGTCTTTTTGGTGTGATTCATTCCAAAGGTTAAAAATTTACTTGACCATTATCAAATTCGAGTGAATTTACCTGTGCATTTACACAGTTATTGCTCTTAGATGGAGTTTCATAGTCATCTTGAATTTTAATAAATGTTGTTCTTTTTTCTTTTAAAAGCACTACCATATTATACTTATTTTGCTGGTCTGTTCTGCAAATATACTTATCCATTTTTATGATCTCAAGAGAACATTAGCTAATGATCAAATTATTCTGTTAACTCTTAATATGACATAGGAAACAGAAGAGTAAAGAAATATTATGCAATATAGGAAACAGAATAATAAAGAAATATTGGGCCGGGGGTTTAGTTCAGCAGTATAAGCACCTGCCTGGTGAACGGGGGCTCAATCCCCGGAACCAGAAACAAGACAAGACAAAACAAAACAAAACAAAACAAAACAAAACAAACAAACAAAATAAAACAGAGAACTCTAATTTAGGCAACCCACTAGGGACCCCTTCTGTCTCTCTCTCAGACAGAAGCTTTCTTTTTCCCAATAAATATTTCTGCTCTAAAAAAAAAAAAAAAAAAGAAAAGAAAAACTACGTTTGAATTACTTACAATAGAATTACAACAGACAAATCAGAAATGTTGCAGGCCTTCACTTACACATGTTTTGTTAGATTTAATTTTTTTCTGAGAAATTTAATTCTCCCCTCCCTGATCCTCCCCACCTTTCTTTCTGCTTTCCCTCCCCCTCTTTGTTCCCTCCACTCTTTTCCATCCTTCCCCTTTCTCCCTTATTCCCTCTCTTTTTCCCTTCCCTCCCTCCCTCCCTTCCTTCTTTTCAGTACTGGGTACTGAACCCAGAGCCTTCATGCTGAGCTACATCCTAACCTTCATACGCTTTTTGTTTTGCCTTTAGAAGAAAGTACATCCTGTCAGAACATACATGCGTACACTCATACACACAATTATTGTGAAATAATTTTAAGTGTACAGAAAAGGCTCAAAAGCAGCACATTTCCATATACCCTTTCCCAGCTTCCATCAGTGTAACTGTCTTAGGAAGTAGTCCATTCATCAAGGATGTTAACAGTGATGTGTGAGGGTACCACCAAGTAATTGCAGACTTTGTTTGCATCTTGCATGCTCTCACTGAGATCTGCTTGTGATGTGGAATCAGGTCCAGAATCTCAGCTGCTTTTGGTCATCATGTCTTCTTGGCCTGTCAGCCTGCAAGGGGTCCTCAGCAATGCCTTGTCTTCCTGACCTTGACACTTGTGAAGGTACTAGTCAATTACTTGTAGCATGTCCCAGACCTCAGACTTGTGTGTTTCCTCTTGCCTAGGCTCAGGGGAGGTGTCTTTGGCAGGAGACAACAGAGTGATGTTGTATGGGTTGGGAGGAGCACGATGTTCCTCTGCCCTTTTTAGGGGTGCTCACTCAACTGCCTGTTAGGGTGTCTCTACCAGGCTTCTCCACTGTGGACTTCTGTATGCCCTGTGCTCAGCGTATGCATCTTGCAGGGAGATACTTGGGGTCTGGGTACCTTGTCATGTCTTCATCCACTGAGTTTAGTATCCATCTGTGGTTGTAACTTGCAACAATGATGACTGTGTTTTGTCCACTGGGGCTCTGTATTTCATCATCTCTTCCACATTCAGTAATTGGAATCTTCTGTCCCTGCTCCCTTACTTGTTTATTTATTGAATTATTTATTGCAGCTTATTTTTAAAATACTTTGTTCTAGTGCATTGCATTTTTCAAAGGGAGCCTGTATGTGTAACACCACACATTCTCTACAGGAGCAGATGATAGCATTGAATGTGGACTTGGAGCTGGGTCCAGTGGGGCTGGATCCTTCCTTTGTCTTATGCATTTGTTTGGAAGCATTGTTTACAGTGAATAAGTAATGGTATTCTTGAACATTTTTCTACTATTAGAAATTTTTCCATAATTCTGTATTATTCAAATTATTACATATTTATGTATTCATTTTAAAGTCAGTTTTTTAAAAAAATATATCTCCATTCAGAGTTAATTCTTACAAGTGAAGTTAAACAAAAATTATTATTAAAAATCTGTATGATAGGGCCAAGAATTTAGCTCAGTGGCTCGAGCACTTGCCTGGTAAGTGTAAGGATGTGAGTTTGATTTCCGGTACAAAAAAAAAAGGCAAAAGTCATAAAAATTATTTTTAAAAAAGGGAAAAAACCTGTTATAAAATCTGACATTGTCATTATTTTTAAGTGTACATTTCAGCAGCATCAGTTGTAATCCCATTATTGTACAATCATCACCACCAGCCATGGAATTTTTATCTTATAAAACTGAAACTGTCCCCACAAACAGCTCCTTATTCCCTGTCCCCCAGCCCCTGGCAGGCAACATGCCACTTTCTGTGACTTAGACGATGCTAGGTACCACACTACTGTATTCTCTCTTTTTTTCTGGTTTTTTTTTTGGTTGTCAAGAATCAAACCAAGTCTCACTCTTGCCAGGCAGGTGCTGTGCGCTGAGCTACATCCCTGGCCCCCAGTATTTATCTTTTAGGGATTTGCTTATTTCCTTTAGTATAAAGTCTTTAAGTTGCATCCCTTTTGTAGCATGCGATGGAATTTCCTTTTTAATGACTCAATAATATTCCATTATATGTGTTTATATGTGTGTGTATGTGTGTATATATGTATACCATATAATACATTTTGTTTATTCATTCATCTTTTGGTGGACACTTAGGTTTTTCCACTATTTGGCCATTGTGGATAATATGCAGTGAACATGGGTGCAGATATTTCTTCAGGACCTCCTTTTAATTATTTTGGGTATATGTCCAAAGTAGGATCACTGGGGCATGTGGTAATTCTGTTTTAGGGATAATCCTATTTCTCATGATAGCTGCACTATTTTCATTCCCACCAATAATAGGAATGAGTTCCAGTTTCTCTACAGCCTCCACAAAACTTGTTATATTTTCTCTGTGGCATCCTAACTGGTGTGAGTTATTATCTTACTGAATTTTCCTAGTGACTAGTGATGTTGAACATTGTTTTATATGCCTAAAGCTCATTTTATCTTCTTTGGAGAAATGTCTATTCAGGTATTTTGCCTATATTTAATTGAGCTAATCTATTTGTTGAACCTTTTTTTTTGGAGACAGAATCTTGCTACATAACACAGGCTGACCTTGAACTTATAGAAACCCCCTGCCTTAGCCTCCCAGGTGCTGGGATTACAGATGTGTGCCACCCTACCCACCTTGAGCTGTAGTTTTTTGTGTAGGCTGGATGTTAACTTGTTATCAGAAATTATTTGTAATCTTTGCATGGTCACCTTTTCACTCTGATGATTGTTTCCTTTGCTGAGACCTGTGTATCTAGTTTTACTTCTGTTGTTTTGTTTTTTGAGTTAGATCTCAAAGGTACTGGTATCACTATTTAGCATAAATCTCAATATGAGAAATTATTGTATTCCCAAGATGTAGGTATCAGCAGTAATAAGGTTAGAAATTGTTTGACAAATCTGAACAGATACCTTCTAGCACACATTAGCCAATATATTTTGCACTTTGAAAATTTCTGAGATTGCCTTTTAAACCACACCATTGCCAACACTAGGCACTACCATTTTAAGCTGCTTTTCTGCTAAACTGACATACCAAAAACAATGAGCATGACAACACTGAAAACAGTAGCAAATGTTTTGGAGAAAAGGCACAATATTTCCTTTCTTTGAAGGAGATAAAGTTTCCCAAGGGATTAAGATCCACAGACAGAGTGTGGGGAAAGCCATACCTTTTGTACAGTTAAGCATGGGTGCTGGAGAGGAAAGTAGGCATGGTCTTCACTCCTGTTTTTTCCCTTCAGTGGGGATAGGGTTCTTCTTTCCAGTGGAAAGAGGAGCATTTTTGCTTTGTAAAATGGAAATCAGATGACTTACAGCAGTGTGTGCTGTGTGTTGTGTGGCTGGTGTGCTCGTGTCATCAGATTCTGGATTCTACCTTGGTCCCTACCTACTTTCCTGGGGCTTAAAGAGGACAGTGTGTGCAGAGGGTCTTCCCTAGCCACTGGCCCTGGGGTCCCAGACTTGCCAGGAAGTGTACCCAGCAGCCTGAGACTCCAGGACAGATTCCTGGGGGAGGAGGAAGAGCAATTAGTAAGTAATTTAAAGTTTTCTCATCAGGAAGAAATTCTATAGGTTGTTTTTGGCACAGCAGGGTGTTTCATGAGGCCCTGAGGACTGTGGTGTTCTGTAAATTAAAGAACTCTGGGGTCAGTGTGGTTTCTTTTAAAATTCCTCTTGTTGGCTCCATATTGACAACAGCCAGATCTTCCATGATTTACTAATTTGGGGTGATATGAAAGGGAAACTCCCCCTGGTTTGAAGACTTAAACTGTCCGGTGTGTAGGTTTTATGGGTTTTCATAATGAAATTATAAGGTGTTTACATTTCAAGGAATTTGAAACACTTTTCTTAATTGGCATTCTCTCCTTGAAATCTCAGTGCTGTTTCTTTTGGCTCTGTTAAATGTTATAAAATCACAGTTGCGGCACCCTTTTCTGTCCATGCCGCGTCCTAGTCCATCCACGCCTTGTGACAATCGCTTCTCCAGGAAAAGGACAACGCATGTGGGAATTGGGCGCGGGGATCTTGGAATGTTTTGTACTGATAATTGTAATTTGTGTGGTTCACATGTGTATGTTTTTATGTAATGCTCGATATGGAGTCGAGGGTGGAGACTCCAGGGGGGTTGCTGGGGGCCCTCTAGATAACCCCTTTGTGAGGACTGGTTGTGGGGTTTTGCCTTCTGTGAGTAGTGTGAGAGTTTATGCGGGAGCTTTGGGTGGAAGAGCTCATAGAGGAGGATTCGCAGGGTTCCTGTGAGACAACTGCCCTGAGACACTGGACAGGCAGCCAAAGACGGGCAACTAGGACACATATGTTACACCACTGACCACCTAAGACAGGCACAGGACCTATTGCTGTCCTGCAGGCCCATGATGGGTAAGGCCTGGTTGGGTTCATATGAAGAGTCCTTAACCCAAGACAGGTGCTATCCTACAGGCAGCCAGAGACGGGCAACTAGGACACATATGTTACACCACCGGCCGCCTAAGACAGGCACAGGACCTATTGCTGTCCTGCAGGCCCATGACGGGTAAGGCCTGGTTGGGTTCATATGAAGAGTCCTTGACCTAAGACAGGCGCTGTCCTCACAGGGACTGCCATTCTCCCATAAGTGATAAGGGAAACA
>PVLA01017245.1:0-18002 GCA_004027455.1 Hydrochoerus hydrochaeris
CCCCCCCCCCAGTGCTGGAATTGCAGGCATGCATCACCACACCCAGCTAGAATTACATCATTTTAATTCAGTTGAAATGGCCATATATAACTAGGAACAACCAGAGCAAGTATAAGCTACGTGTACCCCAGGTGAGGAGACTGAAAGGGCCCAGAGCTGTTATCAGTCATCTTTCTCATTTTGAGGAAGTCAGTGTGCAGCAGTGAATGAAGTGCACAGGAAGGGAATCATTTAATTTAATTACCATGAGTTGTTATAAAAAAACACATACACACTTCCTCATGTCATATGAAATATTCAGTAGCCCCAGACCACAGCTTTAAGCTGGAGACACCGACTGTGCGTCAGCCAGCCAGGTGCTTGGGGGCAGGGACCAGGCCTGCCATCTGCCTTGGTTTGATCAGTTCAGTTCTGACGTGAGTGAACATCCCCTGATCAGACAGTTTCCTACCACAAACGCTAAGCCTCAATTTAAGGCACTGAACCAAGGATCTGCAGCTCCTACCCTGGAGAAAGGCAGGTGGTAAAGCCCAGCAGTTTACCTGTCAGCTAAGGCCTATCAATGTGGAGGGTTTCTGGGGGCATATTTGGGAACAAGGGGAGACCCCAGTACCTCTGGAACCCAAGTCCAATAGCCTTACGATTGTAAAGGGCTGTATGCAAGAAATGCCCTGAGGAAATAGTTCTATTTTTATGAGACGCATCCATTCTCTCTCCCCCCTCCTCTTCCTCCCCTGTGCCCCTCTCCCTCCCTCTTTGCTGCCCTCTCCTCCCCCATGGACCCCCCTCCTGTTTGAAATAATTCCCCAGTGTGTGATTATCAGAAGCAAATGGAAGTCACACTCAGGCCTCGGTGACAACAGAGACCACTGTGCCCCCAGAGCCACAGGAATGGTATGAGGTGTTAATGTATTGTCTCCTTCCCTGGAGAAAGGTTAAAGTTTGGGCTTGAATCACATGTGAAAATGAGATTGGTGGCCTGGTCCTTCCCCTGGTGGACATTACCCTCCTTGCAGAAGTCTGGCCCAGCTGGAGGTCCCAGCTCATCAAAGCAGTGAGGTAAGAGGATCAGGGGGTTAGAAGCCCAGAGTGCTTTAGAATTGGAACACTGGCTCGCTTTCCCCTCAAATGGCAATTACGCTCCGCATGAGTAAAACTTTCTTTTCCAGGGAGCAAATGAACTACCAGCTTTGCAGTTTCCTTTTCCAAAGTGACCTTGCCTCTCCCATGTCTCTGCCTCCGCCCCTGATGACCGAATCTGCAGGGCTCCCTCCTTCTGCCGTGGGCCAACTTTAACTTCCCAATCAGCACAGCTGGTCTCAGCCTTCGTCCTACAAAGAGCTCTTGTGTGGAGACTGAAATTCATCGGGGGAGGGATGGATGGAATGGGAAGAAGGTAGGAAGAGAGAGAAGACCTGAGCAACCCCAGAAGAGTCTAGGAACCTTGTTTACAGAAGAAATTGTTAAAGTGATGCCAAGACACTGGCCCCTCCTCAGAGGCTCCATCCACCCCAGCGCTGATTATCTCCTGAACAATCCTTCACTGTCACACTTCTGTACCCCATTTCCTATCCCCAGGGCCATCTACTCCCTTCTTCACACTGCAATGGTCTGTTTATGTGTGGTGGTCACGTGGACATCCACACACGTTCCACTTTCTCATTTTAGAGCTTTCCTTTCCACATCCCTGACGTGTAGTCTTTTGACTCGCTTCAGCCAACAAAATATGAGAAAGAATGGCACATCTCACCTCTGAACAGAAGCTTTAAAAATCAGTGTCCCATTTTCCACGGTCCATTTCCAGCTACAGGGATCACATGGGGAGATGAAGCCCCTGGGTCGGAGGTCCACACATGAAATATCAACACGAAATAAACTTTCATTGTGTTAAGACCTGGTCACTGGGGGCGGGTCAGGTTTGTTCCTGATCCATGTCTTACTCTAGAGGACCATTACAAAATGCGGCTTCCCACTGGACTGTGAGTGCCTTTAAAACAAGAGTCACTTCTATCTTAGCATCTCCAGGGCCTAGTATAAGGTATATAGTCAGTAAATGTTTGTGAAATTAATGCATAAGTCAACATAGGTATTTTTTTCCAAAACAGTCTAATGGCAACTTAATTCAAGTGTTGTCTAAAAATCTAGTGAAATAATCATAAAATTGATCACTGCAGATTGGTAAGAAAGAAAATGATCAAGTGGAATTGATGGAAGCAACATCATCGCTTATGACAGATCATGCAGCATAGGCTATGAGACCTAACAACATTTGTGAAAGTAGCCCAGTGAGTGGCTTAGAATGCTGACTTGCACTGAATATATGTCAAATCAAAGCAAAAATAAGCTTAATAACATCCCAGAGCACATGTATTATTTTTGTAATTGCATCTCTATCTAACACTAAGGAAAATTAGCTTCAGATTCACAAAAAAAAAGATTAGTATTTAGGGAAAGAACTAATTCTCCAGAGATTCTAAATTTGGAACCTACTCAATTACTTCCTCTTGAAAAACTATATCCATTATTTGAGAGCAGTTTTCAAGCTTCTGAGTCATCCTATTTATAATACTTTATCTTCAATTACTTTTCCCATTGTATCTTTCATGGAATAAATTTCCAGTTTCCGATTTAATTTCCTGTCTACAGCCACAGAGATTCAAGACCAGTCATTTTGGGTTGAAACATCTGTAAAGTAATAATGCAATACAACACTCCCCCAAATATTTAGGCAACAAATATTTTCTCCTCATTGCTCCTTACATTACACACTAATTTGGAAATGGATTCTTTGCTGAGAGAATAAAAGGAGAATGTTCCATATACCTGGGAAGGTTTATTCTTCTCTAGAATATTCTGTGAAGAGAAGTCATGAATGGTGTTAGCCGTTAGTACAGTTTCAATTTATAGTCAATGAAGATGAATCACTGAGAATCCTAATTGAAAGGTTATTCAGATAGTGTTAAAGTAGGCTAAACCTAACCACATGATATGCAAAATATAGAAACGAATTTCTTGCTCACCAGTCGGCCAGTGTGCAAAATGCAGTCGGCTCTCCCCATGTGGCCATTCCAACATTCAGTCCCCTCTCATCTGCCTTTCCCTGATCCACACCCAGTGAGATGCAGAGCCCGAAGGCAACACACAGCCTTCCGCGGGCATTGCTGTTGGCTCAGGCTAATGGTCATAACCAAAGCCAGAGAGACAGTCTAGGAAAAAGCAGCAATGGACGTGGAAAACAGAACACCTAGCAAGCTATACCATGGGTTCATGTGCAAATACCAGGGAAATTCAATGAAACAGATGCGATGCAGAGAGGTGGATGAACCGAGCTTGGTAGCCCGTGTGCCTTGTGCCCTCTAGTGACATCATCAGCCTTGGACAGTGAAGCGGGTCTAACTGTGCTTGGTCATTTATCATTTCCTCACACAAGGTCATCTCTAGAAGGCGAGGAGCACAGTACAATCTTTATGGACCCTTTGGACAGGAGTTCAGTAATTCTCAAAATGTAATCTTCAAAGAAGTAGAAGTCTCTGAGACCCATTCAGGGAAACTGAAGAGGTCAGAAACATTTTAATAATAATTCTAATATGCTGTTTGTCTTGTTCATTATAGTGACATTTGCATGGAGGCTGCAAGATCAGTTGCAATAACACTACAAGGCATCTTAGCACAAATCAAGGCGCGGACTCACGGCAAAAACCAGTGCGGGGGTAAAGAGGGTTTGCTTAAGAATCTGAGATGAAGCAGAAAAAACTATTTTTATTAAATATCAACACTCAGGTACACACGTCTTTCTAGTGTGCTAGGTGAAGAAGTGGGAAGCAAACATAGTACTTTTAGCTGCATGACCAAGCATATCAGTTGCTCACAGAAGACTATGTATGTATCTGTTTAAATTGCAGTCTGCAGATGCTCGAAGGGCAAGAACAACTGGGGTGGGGGAAAGGAGAAAAGAAAGAAGGGAAAATAAAACTAAACAACTATGTATGTAAATATACATACATACATACCCATATGATATAGCTGAGATAACTGTACTAACAATTCTTCTGCTAATTCTACTAGTTCAAGGAAAGGGATAGCTAGTGGTCATATTGTTTGATCAACTCTGCATGTCTGGATCTGGTCATGTGAGCAGCTCTTTTGAGGATAACACTATGCAACATAACCACCATGGTTAAACTCCTGTCATCTTGTCTTGGAAACCTGCATCACTGTTGTTGTGGGGTCTGTTGCTATTCGGTTCATTTTTTTTTCTAGGTTTTTTTCTCTTTTAAAAAAAACTAAATAAATTGCAATCTGCATGAGCCACTTTTGTCATGAAACAGTACTGTAACTTGAAAGAAGCCTGGTAGTCATACCATGGTTCCCCAGATGGGGAACTGGCTGATTTTTATGAAAACTGAGCTAAGTTAGCCTATGGCTCCCAGTAAGACAAAACAAATGACAGGTACTGCCAATGATAAGATCTGAGCTTACAGATCTTTAGAAAATTTGGGTTGTCTACCCATAGTTAAATAACTTCCCAAAACTTTAAAGACTTCTAGTAAAATCAGTGGTATTAATGGATTTTTTTTTATTTTCTGTCATGAATTATGTCACTATTCAGAAGATCTGGATAACTCAGTAAAACAGTATTTTTCAAATGAATAAAGCAAAATGTTCCAAGATCATCCATGAGAAAAGACTCATCCAAAGTTAAATATAAATAGGTTTTGACATAACAAGCAAGAAAGTCTATTCATGAGTTTCCATATAGCAACTAAGTTTGAAGAAAATTAGCATTTTTCAAGCTTTAGTAGAGCATCTAACAGCGAGGCCCACAATTACCTGACAGTGCTATTAAAGTCTTGCTCTGTTTCTAGCTACATATCTGTATGATGCCCACTTGTTTTTTCAGGGGTTTTTTTTTGTTCCAGGAATCAAACTCAGGATCATGCCCTTGCCAGACAGTAACGTGAAGCAACTGACTGAACACAAAAACAGATGTGGAAATGCAGTTGTCATCTGCTAATCTACACATGAAGAGACTTGCAAAAACGTAATGACAGCTGGGTGTGGTGATGCACGCCTGTAATCCCAGCACTTGGGAGGCTGAGGCAGGAGGACTGTTTCAAGTTCAAGAACTACATAGTGAGACCCTGTCTCAAAATGACCAAAAAAACTCATATATGTGTGTGTGTGTGTGTGTATATATATATATATATATGTGTGTGTGTGTGTGTGTGAGTGTGTGTGTGTGTGTGTCAATCTTCTCAATTTATTATTCTTTAGGAAAATATAGCCCATAAATTTTGTGATATATTAACACATGATAAATATATTGTTTTTTTCAATAAAAATAAAACTTTGTTTGTTTTGATATATTCTCATTACATAATCCAGGTTGATCTTGAACTCCCTTTGTAGCCCGAGGTAGTCTCAAATTCATGATCTTCTTGCCTTAGCCTCACAAGTATAGGGGTTACAGTTATGCACCATTATGCCTAACTATAGAAACTCTTTTTAACTTCTCAATTTTAACCATATTGGTGAGTATCAAAAATAAAAGTCCCTTAGACTCTCAGTCAACTCTGTCATTTCATTGATGAAGGTTGATTATAAACATCTATTAATTCAGTAGATATTACAAAGTGAAATAGATGCCATTAAATGACTTGCCTAGGGTCGCCTGCCTATTTTTACAGACAGATATGCAGTCACGGAGATCGCACATAAATGCTTGAGCTACCTCACCTTAGAACTGAGAAGCTTATCTGGGGTCAAAGAATGTGTCACTTGTGACTAAAACCTTGCTTTCAAAATATGGTTCAGTGGTCCACTGAGCTTTAGTTTCCTGGTACATAAAATCGAAACCTTACCTACTTCCCAGAGCTGAGTGAAGATTAAGTGTAAGTGTGTTTGGGAATCCTAGGGAGGTAAAACTGTAACTGTGCTAACGATGTTGTTCCTTTCAAGAAATGCAGTCGATTGACCCAACAGAGTGAGAGGATCTGACCCATCATAATGGTTTTCTATTATAATTAAAACATCCCAAACTCTAAATTCTGAAATAAATCTAAATTCAAGGCTTTCTGATCCAAGCCTGTGGACTATTTACCTCAGTTCAAATCAGGACAGGACCAAACACATACTAGAACCTTTCCTCTAAGTTTGCATTGAACCATGGAGCAGATGCGCAGCCAGCCAGGAACATACCTAACATATGGTCTACAAGGATGTCCTATGGGCTGCTAGGACACAGGCTTGTATGTGCACAGCATTCCCATGACAGGGAAGGCTCACTTCCTTTATTAAAAGAAGTTCTGCTCATTCAGCATGACATGGCCAGTTCTCCAGGACCACAGAAACAGTTACTTATATAAACTATAATAAAATATCTCCAATGGTAATTTGAGAACTAGCTCCATAAAACCCACCAGCCCTCACTTTTTTGAAAAACAAGTGTTTATTCAGTTAATAAACATGTCTTGAGTAACCCATGTGTGGCCCTTGGCTAGGCAATGAGGGTAGAAGATAAAGCTGGTTCTGCTCTCTCACATCTGAGATTCTGGCAGGAGAAACAGGCAAGGAGGAAAGAGACAGCATAAAATACAATCAGTTGCACTCAGATGGGCACATCTGAGCTCATTTGCAGAGGCACATTTTCAGAGTAGCCACCCAGTCTCACAGAAGACCAAGCCAGGACAGGCGGCTTTCTGAAACACAAGGTCCTTGGGCCAGGACCTGGAGGAGGAGTGGGAAGCACCCAAAGAGAAAGGCAAGGGCTGTTAGCCAGAGAGCCCAGCTGTGTCCTCTCCCCCTCCAGCCAGGGTCCTCAGTCATGCTAGACTTCTCCTCTCAGCGTCGACTTCCAAGCCCAGGTCCTCTCCACGCTCCACGCTCCCCCTCAGAGCAGTGGCATTATAGTCCCTGGCTGTTACTACAGTGCACACAAGACGCCTTGAAAGCTTCTGCCTCCACCTCTCCCACTGCCCCTGCTGAGCTGCAGGATGGCGGCTCCTGCTGCCTCCCCCTGCCCAGCTCAGAGGCTCCTCAGACTCCACCTGCCCAGCACCGACCTCCATGTCCCCTTCAGCGACCTCTCCACAGCCGTCCAGCTGGGGGCTGGGGCTGGCATGCTCCCCTCTCTCCCACCTCGAGTCTAATTCCTAACAATGTCCTGTCAGTCTCACCTCCCAAACGGCTCTCAAATTAACCAACTGCTCTCCGCACCCTTCACAGCCACCCCGATCCAAACCAGAGCTACGGGTGCCTGCAGTACAACAGATCCCCAGCTCGGGTCCCGGAATGCTTCACAGCCTTTCAGTCTCCTGCCAGTATCCACTGAAGACAAAACGATGCTTCTGCCCTTGCTTAAAATACGCCGGTGACTGTCAGCATCTTACAGCGCCCAGATGAGCATTACTCACCACAGCACAGGAGACCCGCGTGATCTGACTCAGCCCGGCCCACCCACTCCAGCCACACCGACGCCCCCCCTCATCATCACGCCAGGCCCCACGCTGAGCAGGGCTTCTCAGGTCCTGTCCCTCATACCAAGGGACAGCTCCCTTCCTCTGCCTCCACTCATTAATGCCTTTGGCTCCTCACTTTACCAAGGATGACTGACCTGGTTGACAAGTTCATACACTCTCCTAGAGTCACATTCTCCTCATCCCCAAAATAGTGTTATCATTCGATCAGTTAATGATTATTTAATGATCATCTTCCCCTCTCAAGATTAGGATTGTTTCTGAGGGCTTAGTTCTTTTTTATCTGCCGAATTTTCAATACAGAGCTAGGCTCTGTGAATATATTAATTAACAGAATCCAGGTGAAGGTTCCACAGAAGGGAAGGAGAAATGTGTGTATGAAAGGCAGCAAAGCGGAGAAGGTAAAAGGAAAGGGCCAGAGCCACAGCTGGGAAGGTGACGTGAGCCAGGGCAAACAGCCGCGCAAAGAATGAAATGAAAAGGCCTTGGACTGCTTTGGACACTAAAACAATGAGATTCCCCTCATTTTGGCTTCTGTGTAGGGACTGAGTGGAAAAAGACAACTGGAGATGAAAGACGTCAGCTATCCAGCAATCTGGGAAATGAATGACTCACGGGAACACAAGGATCGACTAACGGTGGAGGCAGTTGAAATGTAGAAAATACAGTGGATTTGAAAAACAAACTGAGGAGGACTCGACCAGATTGACTTCTTTTCCACGTGAGCCCCACCCCACCCCCAGCCACCTACCAACGGCAACACTGTGAATGTTTCTTCTGACCTCAGAGACTTGAATTTACTGAAAGCTGCCAAGCTCTCTCTCTCATAATCCTGTTTTCTCCTTGATTGTGGGTGTCTCTGGATCGTCCCCAGGAGAGAACACAGACACAGTGTTCCAGGGGCTCTGCTAGCTCTTTACCACGTACTAACCCTGTACCATCTGTCCTAGTTAGCGTGCTAACCAAACACTGCAAGAATCTTTCCATTTTTTTAATTGTCTGTATAATTCTTTAAATATCTGAACTCATCTTGATAGTATTCATACCATTACGTTCATGCATTTTAATACAAATGTCAACACTTTCAAATTCCCCCAAAAAACTTCCACTTTTCACCCATTCACCATGTTTTCCTCATGCCAGAGCTCATCAGAGAGTACACTCCAAGCAGCCTTCAACCACTGATTTAACATCTGTTTTGTGCTAGGCATTTCCTAGGCACTGCTCACAGAATGACAAATAATACATGGCTCCTAACCTCAGTCAGTCACAGTCTAGTGGAAAAGAACAAGACACAAGGATGCATATTTAAATGCTGCCTAACAAATCCACCAAAAGGTAAACATTTGCTTCCAAAGCCCAAGTCTTCTCTTGGAGGCTGTAAGGAATGTTTCATAGAAGAGGGGAATTTTGTTGACTGTGAAACAGTAAGGAAGGTCTGGCCTGTAGAGAACACAGGAGAGGCGTAGGAAGAACAGCACGTGGAAACGCGTGGAATATTACACTAATGTCACCTGATCAGATCTGTGTTTAGGAAAACAGCCCAGTGCTCCTATTGCTTTCCTTACCCATCGCACAATTATACCATTCTGTGGATCTATTTTAAAACACCTCTTCTGAGTATCTTCCATTTCAGAATTCCTACACTTGCTCCACTACACTAGTCAGAGAGGCCCTTATGGGAGTTGGCAAAACATCCTCGCTGAGCTGAGGCCCTGGGCTGAGTCAGTAAAGCTGCGGGTGCGTCTTCAACAGAACGAGCCTTCACTTGTGAAAGCCCGTTCTTCACTCACCTAGTCCTGAAATCACTTTAGGAGACCATTAAGGCAACTGGAAAGGACTAAAGCACTAACATGGACCACAGGTCCCCAAGTGACATCCCAGGTGTGACTTAAAATATGGTGGATGCTTACACTTTGTAACATTTATTATAATAAAGGAAAAATTGCCATTAATTCCCCTCACTCTGAATACTCTTACTCCATCACTCTTACCACCTTCTGGAACAGTTCTTGAAGTACCTTTTCAGGTCTTTAGTTGTGCTATTGCAGCTGCCTCAATGTCCTGAATGTACTCAAAAGATTTATCTTTCAAGGTCAGTTTGATTTTGGAGCAGACCTAAAGTTGCACAGTACCAAATCTGGTAAGAGCCAGAGAATTCCTACACGTCTGCCTTTCTGTTGGATGGCACTCAGCAGCAGTATTCACTTTATTATTATTGTGTGTCATACTTTGTAAAAACAGACAGGAAAAACTTGTAGTAGTGCTTCAGAAAATGGCAAGGACCATGGAGTGAGTATGCTCAGAGTGAAAGGACGTATTTGGAGCAGAATAAATGACATGTCTTTTACACTAATCATTTTTTTCATTTAAGCATTCATGTTAGTATTCAGCCACAACTTGTATGTACCATTAGGGCATTAAAAAAAAAATCAACCTTTTGTTTTCATTTCTGCTTAATTCCAAGAAAAGTCCTTTGTGGTTTCCTCAATATTCTTTTTACCATAAGAAAAGTAAAACTACTTACACTCTTTTTTGGTCATCAATCTCTGAAACAACACCATCCCAGAATATGAGGACCAGCTCCAAGGTGCTATGAAAACAAAGAGAGGCAGACAAATCTAGGATTGAAGAGAGGACCATTTCTTGGGGAACTCATTGGCGGAAGTATATTCCTGAAAAGTGGCAAGACCAAGATCTGGATCCGAAGGAGGCCTGTGTTTGTTAGGACAGAAGTGACTTCATCCAGGCTGGAATGCACAGGTTTATCATAACAACAATAATATCATAATATCTGAATTAAGCACATTCTTAGTGCCGGAGTCTGGTTGCAAAACTTCACCTCACTCTAAGGTGGCTGTATTTATAGTTTGCAGGAAAATATGTAGGAACTAGCATTCTGGAGGCCATCGTGGCTGCTATGGTCCAGACAGACACAATCATGTCAAGCTATGCCCTTCCTGATTCTGATCTAAAGTGTAAATGCAGCTTATGTCTTGAGAAGTCTGCATCTTTCCACTTAAAATAGTTCAGTAGCTATGTTTTTTTCTAGCAGAGATGAACTTGTAGAGTGTCTACTCTGTATTTTTTTGGCATTTCTCCTTCCTATCCCAAAACCTCTGCTATGCAAAAGAAACCTCCCCTCACCAGCACTTTCTCTTCATCCGCAGAGGAACTCTGTATTCTCCCAGCTCCCAGCAACAAAATACCTGTCTCCCACTGAATCAGAAACCAAGGACTTGTTAAGGAGCACAGTGCAAAAATGCTCCTTAATGAGACCAACAGCTCATCTGCTACATCTCTAGGGAGACCCACAAATACGCATCTCCCCAATAATCATCCTCATTAACTATGATGAGGAAAACATGAACTGAAAAAGGAGCAGGGTCAAAGCAGTTCTCTGCCTCTGCCATGAAATGACAGGTTTCTTAAAGCTTAAAACGGTCCCTGTTGAAGCTGTCATTCCCAGATTACAGCTGGCAGGACCAAGAGCACCTCGAATCCGACAGGACGCCAAGCCTTTCCGGCCCAGCGCGAGGGACTGGCTGCCGCCTGCCAGCTCACATCTCTGCTCACCAAGCAGAGCGGCTTGGTGACTGCCGCTCCACTCCGGCTGAGAGCACCCTCTCCAGAGGCCTCAGATCACTACAGCCTGCCCTTCTGCTGCTGCGAATTAACTTGTTCTGAGTGTGTGACAGTTCTGACTACTCCTCAGTTTGCAGCAAGAAGCAGGGTCACACGCTGCTTACATGCATGGGCTGTCACTAAGTGCACCACTAAAACCAGACACGACCTTCTCAGGGGAGATCAACTCATTTGAAGACAGAGGTAAGTGACTCAACTCATGGCCCGCTGGTGAAGGTTTTGTTCAGTTCAAGGACAGCATCTGCTGACAAGAGGACTTGATGTTGTATGGAGGCACAATCAAAACCAGTAACAGAAGGAAGAGAGAGAAGCAGAACGAGAAAAAGACATACCCAGACAGATTGCAGAGTGCCGAAGTAGGGAGGCAGGCCATCAGGAGGTAGCAAAAGACAGCCAGGGCCTCGCTTTTGAAAATCGATGATCTAAACTACCGAATCACACCTATTTCACAGGCGTGAAACCTCCGCCAACAAAGCACTTGACCCTGGTCTAGCGTAGCACAGCGTCCGCCCTGGACTTGCCTCTGTGTGAAGGTGCAGACACGGAACCCACAATCCTAACTCCAGCGGCCTCACAAGTCAGTTGTAAGAGAAGGTTTAGCTGTTGAGAAAAGACTCGCTTGTGTGAAGACATAGAATGTGGTAGATGACACCATCTTTTCTTAGGCCTCTGGAGCCGGTGGGAATCTGAAGACTAGATCGAGCCCCACACAGAGCAAGGCAGCTTCAAAGATAAGAGACCACAGCAAAGAGAAAGAACGCTCAGCTACTCCATAGCTCCTTTAGGAAGTGACCTCAACTGACCTGACTCCTGCAGGAGGCCAGCTGTGTTTTCCTGCCTTTGCAGCTGCAGCCTTCAAGACGAAGACCCAGTGACGTACTTTTCATACTATCACAGTGATGTGCTGTTTACATGCTTCTTCCTTCAAGAAGTGGCTAGACTGAGATCTTAACCACTTGGTTAAGTAAGCACCAGAGTCCTTGTTTTTCTGTCCCCTCCGCCCTCCAGCTCACTCGAACATACGCAAGACAAGTGACAAGAGCCACCTGACTATCCATCCACAGCTGCCCACAATGAAGAGACAGCTTTGCACAATAATGCTGACCCTGAAACCCAAATACACTCTTTTTGCTGTATGAATTTGGTCAGTTTATTTAATCTGAGTTTCCATTAGTTTAGCTGGAAAGATTCCCATGAAAATGAGAGAAATAACATGACAGTATCTAGCATGGTATCTGGTATTTGGAAGGTGATTCATAAATGGTTCGTTGTGTGTGGTTTACTACTCTAAGAGTGACAGAGCATGCCTAACTACAAATTTGTATGTATTGTTTCTCAGTCCCAAATTGATACAGCTGATCCTCTTTCACAGATTCCATATTTACAAAGTTACCTACTCACTACAATTTACTTGTAACCCCCCAAAATTAATTTCATACTTTCATAGTTATTTGCAGATATGCACAAAATGACAAAAACCGTTGAGTCCCCCAGTGAGCGCATTTCTACCTGAGGCTGAATAGAGCAATATTCTCACATCTTTCCACAGTACATAAGCTCTTTCTCACAGTCCAGGCAGCGCCACAGTTTTCACAGTTCTGTGTTTTTTATCGTGGCTTCACTGTTTAAAAGGCCCCCCAAGCACAGACCAAAAGTGCTGTCTAGTGTTCCTAAGTGCAAAAATGACATGAGGTGCCCTTGGAGGAAATATGTGCACTACATAAGCATCATTCAGGCGTAAGTGAGAGTGCTGAGGCCATGAGTTCAGTGTTAATGGATCAACAATATCTATTTAAGAGAAACCAGAAACTCACACAAAACCAGGTCATGAATTGATCAGTTGAAGATACTGTGAGCAGATGCTTCCAGGAGCCTAATTCTGTACTTCCCTAGGAGCAGTGAATTCAGTATATCCAAATTTAATGTTTAAAGTAACTTCATAGAAGGTAATTACCAAGAATGATGAAGATGAATATGCAGTCATTTATCACTTAATGGCAGGGATACATCCTGAGAAGTGCATCATGAGATAATTTTGTCATTGTGTGAACACCATAGGGTGTATTTACACAACCTAGATGTGTGATTTTCATCACTTGGTATCTTTGTTACATTCTCATTGATGAGCTAAAAATACCCTATTACCCACAAATTAGAGAAAAGTGTTTTTCAGCTCACAGTTTGCAGAGACTTCAGTCCATGACTGGCTGGATCAAAGCAGGGTGGCAAAGAGTTATTACAGAGGAGAAACAGTCTATGGTAGGGCAGGCAGAAGGTAGCAGCCAAAGAGAGCTCCTTTTTCTTTTCACCCATCCAGGCTACAATCCTTTTGGATGGTACCACCCATACTCACCATGGGCCTTTCCATTATACATACCCAAAATTATGATAAACTAATCAACAGACTAATGATCGAATGGAAACTTAGTAATGTGGTCATCTATCTTATACACTTAAACATCCATAGAGTTACATCCTTTAGAGTACTTTCCTTCCCTTCATTTTTACGATATCTATTATGTATTTTGGATCTGATTACTCTTTCAGTTTTTATTATTTTTTACACTACAGAGACAATGTGATATTAACAAATGTGACACTTATTTAACTTATGAGGATAGTTTCAAGTTGCCTCCATTAATCTATAAAGGCCTCAAGATCATCCTTTTTTATAGCTAAGTTATATTCCATTGTATAAAAATCCCACATCTTTTTCATCCACTCTGTGGTTGATGGGCATTTTGGTTGTTTCCAAGATTTGGTTATTACAAATTGTGCTGCTATGAACATAGGTGCACATATATCTCTGTGACATGACCTTTTCAGTTTTTCTGGGAAAATACCCAGGAGGGGAATAGCTAGGTTGATTGGAACTTCTAATCCTAGTTTGTTGAGGAATCTCCATACTCATTTCCATAGTGGCTGCACCAGTCTGCACTCCCACCAACAGTGGAGCAGTGTTCCTTTTTCCCCACAGTCTCGCCAACATTTGTTATCAGTTGTTTTCTTGATGGCAGCTATTCTTTCCAGAGTGAGATGAAATCTCAATGCTGTTTTAATTGGCATTTCTCAAATGACCAGTGATGGTGAACATGTCTTCATGTATTTATTTGCTATCTGTATATCTTCATCTGAGAAGTGTGTGTTCATCTCAGATGCCCATTTTTGAAATGGGTCTTTGAATTTGGGGAGCTTGATGTTTTTCTATTTTTTATATGTTCTGGATATAAGCTCTTTGACAGATTGTCAGCTAAAATTCTTTCCCATTCTATGGGTTTTCTTTTCACTTTGTTGGTGATTTCTTCTGAAATGCAAAAACTTTTCAATAAGAAGTTATCCCTGTTGTTGATTCTTTGAAGTATTTCCCATGTGGTGTTTTATTCATGAATTCTCTGCCTACCCCTATGTCTCCCAGTTTTCTATCTATTTTATCTTCCAATAGATTTAGTGTTTCTGTTTTAATATTTAGATCTTTGATCCACTATAGACTTTAGTTTTTTGCATGGTGATAGGCATGGGTCTAGTTTCAGTTTTCAGCATGTGGAGAGCCAATTTTTCCAACACCATTTATTTAAAGAGACTATCCTTCTTCCAGTGAACATGTTTAGCCCCTTTGTCAAATATCAGGTGGCTGAGTGCCTTTGTATGTTGTGCTTGCATCTTCTAATCTGTTCCATTGATCCTCAGGTCTATTTCTTTGCCAGTACCAAGCTGATTTTATCACTGTGGCTTTATAGAATAATTTCAAGTCAGGAATTGAGACGCCTCCTGCTTTGCCTTTGCCGCCCAGAATTGCCTTTGCTAGTCTAGGTCTCTTCTGTTTCCAAATGAATTTTAGGAGTGTTTTCTCTAGATCTGTAAAGTATGTTGATGGTATTTTGATTGGGATTGCATTAAATCTGTATAACAGTTTTGGGAGTATGGCCATTTTCACAATGTTGGTTCTTCCTAACCAAGAGCAAGAAATATCCATTTTCTAATATCCTCTTCAATCTCTTTTTTTAAGAGTAGTATAATTTTCAGCATTAAAGTCTTTTACCTTCTTGGTTAGGTTGATTCCTAGGTATTTCATTTTTTTAGATCCTATTGTGAAAGGCAATATTTCCATAATTTCTCAGTGAGTTTTTCACTATGCGTACATGCTATTGATTTTTGTGTGTTGACTTTGTATCCAGCTACATTGCTGAATTTGTTTATTACCTCTAGTAGTCTTTTAATGGAGTTTTTGGGGTCTTCTATATAAAGTATCATGTCATCTGCAAATAATGATAATTTAACTTCCTTTCTTATCTTTATTCCTTTTATTTCTCTCTTGTTTGATTGCTCTGGCTAATATTTCCAGAACTATATTGAATAAAAGTGGTGATACTGGACATCTTGTCTTATTCCTGATTTTAGAGTGAAGGCTTTCAGTTTTTGTCCATTTGGTATAATGTTGGCTGTAGGTTTGTCACAGACGGCCTTTATGAAATCAAGGTAGATACCATCTATTCCAAGTTTCTGTAGGGTTTTTATCATGAATGAGTGTTGGACTTTATCAAAAGCTTTTTCTGCATCTATTGAGATGATCATGTGATTTTTAGTTTTGGCTCTGTTGATGTGGTGTACTACATTTATTGATTTGCATATGTTAAACCATCCCTGCATTCCTGAATAAATCCCACTTGGCCATGGTGTATAATCTTCTAGATGATTTGCTGCATTCTATTTGCCGGTATTTTATTGAGAATCTTTGCATCAATGTTCATTAGTGAGATTGGCCTATCGTTCTCTTTTTTGGTTAGGTCTTTCTCTGGTTTTGGTATCAAAGTGATACTTGCCTCCAGGAATGAGCTAAGGAGGATTGCTTCTCTTTCACTTTCATTAAATAGTTTAAGGAGTATTGGCATCAAATCTTCTCTGAATTTCCTATAGAATTCAGCCATGAATCCATCAGGACCTGGGCTTTTCTTTGTTGGTAAGTTTTTAATCACATTTTCAATTTCTGTAGTTGATACTGGGTTATTCAAAAATGTTATCCTTTTTTTAAAAAAAGATTTTATTTAAAGAGAAACAAAAGCATGTAAAGGGTAGAGATAATACAGAATTCAAAAAAAAAGACAAACAATAAGAAATGACTAGTTAATAAATTACATATTATCCTCTTAGAAATAGTTGTTCAAGTTACAAAATTAAAGCATACAAAGTAGATAGTCAAACAGTGAGAGTGTGAACAGCTATGCATGCATGAATCTCTGCATGTATTTCTATCCTTTCTGTATTAGAGGGAAAAACAAAACTTAGCAAGACAAAACAAAACAAATTCCTATAAAAACATGAAACCAAAAAGTCATATAAAACCACAGGACAAGGTGATCTACAATGATTACTGTGTTGTTTCTTATTATCTTCAATAGAATGTCCGTATCATCAGGCATAATTGAATATAGCAGTACAATTGAGTATAGCAGTAAATAACAATATTAGTAAAATAAAACATTGTAGACAGTATAAAACTTCAAAGGCAGGTAATAATCAAACCAGAGTGGATATTCTAGTGGATCTTGTCATCTTAAGTGCAGTTGCCTATACTCTCAGACTTGATACTATCAATCATAACACCTTTGAATAAAATCTATCAATACAAAAACAACAATCCAACAAACCAGATTGGATTACGATCAGTCATGGTAAAACTGTGTAGGTTTTACAGAGCTTTAGATTAAGTCAATAGGAAATTAAGGATGATTACTGTACTATATCCTGTTATTTTCAGGATTACTGTCAGTATGTTATCCTTCTTGATTGAGCTTTGGTAGTTCATATGTTTCTAGAAATCTTTCCATTTCCTCTGTGTTTTCCACCCTATGTGAGTAGAGATTTTCAAAGTAGGTGTTCATGATCTTTTGAATTTTCATGGGATCTGTAGTGATTTCTCTCTTTTCAGTCCTTATTGTGTGGATTTGAGTTTTTTTCTTTTTATTGATAAGGTTAGCTAGAGGTTTGTCAATTTTGTTTATTCTCTCAAAAACTGATTCTTTGATTCATTAATTCTTTGTATTTTTTAGTTTCAATTGCATTAATTTCTGTTCTGATCTTTACAGTTTCTTCTCATCTATGAGCTTTGGGTTTGACTTGCTATTCCTTTTCTAGAAGCTTGAGATGTAGCATTAGGTTATTTGTGCTTGTTCTGTCTTCTTGATGTGACAATTATTGCTATATATTTCCCTCTTAGGACCACTTTCATTGTGTCCCACAGGTTACAGTAGATCATATCCACATTTTCATTGAATTGCAAGTATTGCTTTCTTCCTTAATTTCACCTTTAACCCACTGGTTGTTCAGAAGGTTGTGCCAGAGTCCAGCTGTGGCAGGGCAGAGGGTTCCCAAAGGTGGACAGGGAGTTGGCAAGTGAGAGACAGAAGACACTGCACACCAGTCTGTGAGTGAATCCAAATCCCCCTTTATTTTTTAGAAGCTGGAGTATATATTTGCTAACCTTTGGCAGCAACCCCCAGCCCCAAGCAGGAAGCGCCCCAGGCTTAGGGCCAGGCAGGGACAATCCTAAACAATAGGTTTTAATTAATCTCAACTCCAAGCAGGAAGCACCCCAGGCTTAGGGCCAGGCAGGGACAATCCCAAGCAATAGGTGTCAATTAACCTCAACCCTAAACAGGAAGCACCCCAGGCTCAGGGCTAGGCAGGGACAATCCCAAGCAATAGGTGTTAATTAACTCTTTTCACCTTTGTAACATCTCAATCTTGTTACTTAGTTAGCTTGGGAAATGTAAGCCGATGCACCTGGATGCCTGCAGGAGGAAGAGATGTGTGAGGCTATCATGCCGCTCCCTACATTTTTTCCCTTATCACTTATGGGAGTATGGCAGTCCCTGTGAGGACAGC
>PVLA01017246.1:0-18009 GCA_004027455.1 Hydrochoerus hydrochaeris
TGTTGTTTTTTTAAGTATGCAGCTAATTTCTATGGCTACTAGATGTAATCCATAAAGGATTATAATGTGGGGCTTGAGATATCACCTAGAATTTGCCTTTTCTTCTCTCAGGCATCTATTGTTAGCAGTGATAAATTTTGACTTCTATAAATACAATTTCAGAGATTGAGATGAATTTCATGAATTTCCTCAGGGAGTGGTCTATTTCTGGTTGAAGTCAATCCCTACCCATCCATATTTCCCAGTCTGAACTGAAAGATGGGGCCCCATTCTTTTGTCCACTGACTCCAAACCACTCAGAATCCCTGTCCAGGAGTTCAGCTTCTCAGCTGCCTCTTTCAGAGCCCACTGGTCCCTGAGTGACAATGGCCCTAACTGTGAGACTAACCTTCCTGAGCTTCCTTTTATTTGTGCTTATAGCTTTGTGACATTTTATATCTAAAGAACCACGCTTATGGCATAAATCAGATCTGGCTTTTCTCTTCTTTTGTGTGAGGAGAGAAAGTAGAATCATTTCCTTGTCCAGTGCTGAGGATGGACCACAGGGCCTTACACATGCCAGAATGAGCTACATCCCTGGCCCTTGTACCTACTCTTCATTTTTATCATTATATGAGACAGCACGTCAGTAGTTGCCCAAGCCAAACTTGAACTTTCCATGCTACTATCTCAGCCTCTGCAGTAGCTGGGATTATAGGCCTGTGCCACCCACCCCACTAGCTTATAATTTGTAAGTATTGAAGGACTGAATGCAGTGTTGGTCTTCCCTGTCACATGCTCTGATGTCACATTCAGTGGCTCCTGGTCACCACATAGCAGATCCCCTCCTTGTGGAGACCAGCTGTTAGACACAAACTAAAGCTTGTTCTTACCTTATCTCATGCCCTCACAGACAGATCTTCATTGCCTTTGTGTGCTTTTTATTGTTGAGAATCTGTACTGTAACAGTCCCTAACCCCTGACTTTATTTTGTCGTTTTCTTTTTTACCACCTTTTGTTTGCATTGTTTTTTAATAATTCAGCCCTGTCTGGATGCCCACAACACTAACAGAATCCTCCCAATGTCAAATTGCCCTGGCAATCAGAGGCAACTTCAGCAACCAGGGACACCAGAGATGACAGCACCACCTAGCACAGGGACCCAGTACAGCCTTGTTGTGGCCTCAGCATGCCACTGAGCAGCTAGAAGGTAAAGGAAAGCATTAGCAGTGGGAGGCGCTGTGAACCACAAAGTGCCTGCATTTGGAGATGTGGGACCTGAGGTGATTTCTATGTAGGAGGCTGCCAAGGGCACTCAAATGTGAGCACTAGTGAGTGCTGACAAGTGGACACTGCCGGTGTCACTACCAGTGTGAGGGTTCAGGGGATTTAGGAGATCAACAGCCCCCACTGCAACCCTTGTGGTGACAGATACTAGGTTTCATCTCTTTATGTGGATATGTGGTGGCCTTGCTTGGAGGCCCTGGCTGCACTTGAGAGGGTAAGAGTCTGCACAGTGCACATGTGGTAGGTGGGTTGGAGGACCTGAGGACGACTAGCTACAGATGCCCACTGCCACTATCCTGACTTAAACTCTGGCTTTTGTCTTCCTACATGGTTGTAGATAAGACTAGCAGCCCAGGCTACCCATTGTGGATTTTCAATGCTTGCTTTCTATGGTAAGAATACTCTGCATTTCATTTCTTCCTTTCTTCCTTGTTCTCATTCAGAAAATGTGCCTTTGGTTCCTCTTGTGTATGGGCATTATTCTAATAGCAGTGAGAAAGCAGAGGACACAACAGGGATGCAGTGAGCTTGCATTCTAGAGGAGACAGGCATATGAATAAGAAGATCACACAGCAGGTGATTCATGCCATGGAGAAGAAACAAGACAGAGACAGAGTGCAGAGAGGTGAAGCAGGTGAAGGGAAAGTGAACCTTGGTAGCCACCACTTCCAGATAGGCAAAACAGGTACTGAGGTCCCAGCTACAAGAAGTGTAGTATTGCTGTGGCTGAGTGAAGGAAAAAGAGCTTTGTGGGGGATGATCAGGAGCTGTGGTGGTGAGGAGTGAGGTGTGAGATGGTGTGTGCATGTGTGAGGCATGTAGGTGTAGCTGTACATGTCGGTTCCTTGGGAAGAGGGCTGAGCAGAAGCCTGACATGGAGAATTCTGGAGGTCTCCAGCATCCAGCTGATCTTTATTGTCACATGGTCTAAAGTGCCCATACAGTCCAATGGTAACCACGGAATGTTGATAGTTTTATTATTTTACTTTATGTGGAACTCAGTCTACAAGGTGCACACATACAAAATCATGCCGTGGCATACCTGGAATTCACAAGTGTTTATTTGTCAGGTATACCAGCCAAATCATGGTGAGGACTGACCTCAAAATCTTCCTGCCTCAGCCTCCAGTTCTGGGATTACAGGTATGCACCATACCATGCAGCTCATATCATCTCTTCTCATGTGACACTGTAGTTGGAAGATCCGACACCTGACCTTATGTTCTTTTTCCATCCTCACGTGGAGCTGGAACCTTTTAATGTGGGACCTGAGCTGTTGGCTGAGACCTTTCTAATCATTTACTATTTTGCCTAAAGTACTAGGTTTAGACATTGGGATAGTTCAGAAGGGCCAAAGTAAGGAACATACATTCTGCTTCTTAGTCACAGTCCAGGATACAAGTCTTACTGTGTTTGAACCCAGAATTTCTCTCCTGTGGCAAGAATGTGTCTTAAAGTCAAGGCCACACCCTGCTCTGCACTGCCTGCTTTTCCCCCTGACTCTTGTGAGGATCTTGCTGGGGTGTGAGGAGCCTGGTTAGAGTGCTGCGTGGTGCTCCATGGCCCGTGAGGGTCCCTCTCCTCCTGCAGTAGTGGCCCCTTTGAAGTCTCCCAGTTGCTCCTACAGTGCCTGAAGGGGCCTGTGCTGTACCAAGCTGTTCTCTACAGCTACACACCGGTTCTGTCAGTTACCCCACCTTCTTCTCAGTGCCTGTTAGTGGTTTTCTTTTTTTTATCTCATGAAAAGGTGACAACAGCTTACGTGGAGTTAGTGCACCTTCACTAAATGCAGTGGCTCCACATTTATATCAACTACCAGTGGTACCAATTGAAGCTGCCAGAGGCAACTGCTGAGTGTGATTTTAAGTGCTGCCAGTGGCATAGCAGGTTACAGGTTACAGCAGGCCAAAGGGCCAGGGAATCCCAGGTATGTGTTAAAAGTTTATACTGTGAAGAACACTATTATTTTTTCATTTCTTAATTAAGTTTATTGGTACATTTCAGATAGATAATAATCATATTCATCATAGGCAATTTGTACAAGATCTGTTGTGTAGCATGAAAGATTTACATGCACTTTTCAGTAAAGACAGCAGTATTGAGTTTGCCCTTCTGTTTTAGGTGAGGAGGATTTGCTTTCCTAGTTACCTGAATGCTTCAGTGCAAATATTTGAGGCACACTGGGAGCTGGGACGCTAGCTCTCTGGAGTTACCAGGTTCATGATTAAGCCAGGTGTTTTTCCCCAGTGAGTCACCTTGAGCACATAACTTCACCCCATTACTGTCAGCATTTGGTAGCCTGTGGGAGATAGTATGCAAGGCTGTTTTATGTACGGATGCCATTTGTCCTATGGGTCCTCTTAATCAGCCTTGCACCATGGGCCCTGTGTGTCCTCCATGATGAACTGAGAAGCACAGCTGTGAAGTCAGAATGAAGCAGAGTTGTGCTGGTGGGAAGATGCAGGGGTCACCCTCATAGTGAGTTCCAACGTGTCACTGTGTGCCTGCCATCCGGCTGTGGTTGTGTTTTGGTGAGTGGTACCCACCATTATAGTGTTGACGTCCACAATGCACAGATCCTTTGGGATCTGTGTTTGGAGTGGGCGATAAATGCAATTATACAAGCCAAATATTTCTTGAACCAGTAACATCGATTTATTTTCACCTGCTTGATGTCTTCAGTCTCAGGCAGCTCTCACTGGAGAAAACTGAGACTTGCCTCAGTGCTTTCCAGTTTCCTGAGTGGAGCTCTGTCTGGCACATCCAGCTTGTCTGTGCACAGGGCCTACAATCGTGCTTATGTTGCATGTTGAGGTTTGGTAAACAACTTACTTGCCGTTCAGTGGTGTGGGCTTCACAATGGAACCTTTTCACAAGATAGTCACCAAGAGGCCTTTGCTGAAATCAGGAGGATTGACAGTGTCCTGAGCAGCAGCCCATCAGTCCTTCTCTGGCTGTGCAGGTTGACAGTGCAGAGTGAGCTGTATTTAGTTAACCTTCCTAATTCAGGCTGTGCCATAGCCTAGTTCAAATTGGAGAGATTGGTTCAAAAAGGAGTCAGTGGCTGAAACAGTCTTACAGTGCCTTCGTACATTTAAGCTCCATAGTCAAAATGTTGGACCTTTTCTCTACATTGCCATGTGTTAAATGCAACAGGAAAGCAGATCTCACCCTGGTCCTGAGTTGACTTTGACAAATGATCATTTAGTTGGATGGAATGATCTAAAAAGATATAAATACAGTTTGTTATACAAGGGTAGTAAATCAGTGAGAGCTTAGGCTGTGGCATTAACTTAATTTTGTTTGCAGAGGTTGTATGTTATTTGCGCTTCATTTCCTTTGTTTAGGTTTTGCATTCAGATTTCCCATTGGACAGTCAGATGTGGGGGCTCTGCCACAATCTACCTTGCAGGACATGGGGAACTCTGCTCACATGCATGTTTTAGAGGTGTCAACCCACACCTGAGATGGCCAAAGTGTGGGTTAAGGGCCTTCTGTTCACCCTGATGTTAGGGAAGGGTCCACATTTGTGAAATATTGAAGACTTGGTATTCCATTCACGTCCATGTCTGAGAGGCCCCCACACACCTGCAATGGTCAGGACAGGGTAGCTCTGAGCTCATCCACACGCAGCAATGTATGGTTGTTCCCACACTCATGCCTAGGATGGTTAAGAAATGGGGTACATGACTCATCTCACCCACATTGTAGAGACCTCCAGGTATGCTTAATGTGGCCAGAGTGTGAGGATGGGGATTTTCTGGTTATACTAAGTTTCTAGAGAGTGCCACACACCTCAGATGGCCTCATATGAGGCCTGTGCCTATATTCACAGGGGAAAGAGCTCCACAGAAACTGATGGTCAGTACTGGCCATCCTGGACACCCACATTACAGAGGGTTCCCCACACAGCTGAGATAGTCAGGACATGAGGTAGCCTCACTCACATCCATGATGAAGAAGCTGCACACACAACTGACTTGGTCCACCACCAGGGAGGGTTGTTGCTCTTATCTGGGGGAGGAGTGGCTGCCATGCAGCGTGGCTCAAGTTGCTAGGACAGGACTAAGGATCAGAATGTAGCTGTAGAGTACTCTACTCACACCTCTTAGTGGAGGGGTTCCACATGCGTGATCGGGGTGTGACCCTGTGAGGCTCTCCTCTCATCTACATTGTAGATGGCTCCACACACACACACCCATGAGGAAGTAGGCAGTGGGGTGGTTCTTTACATCTATACATACAGCCTGAGAGGGTCAGGACATGGGAGGCTCTGCTCATGTCTGGGTCAGGTGGATGCTTGCTCAGGATATAGAAGGCTAAGGACACTTGGATGCTTTTATATGGAAAGGTGAGTGCCTGCTCACATCCACATGGTATACAGCAGTCCACCCACACCCAAGTAGGTCAGGACATGGGCAAGACAATACTCACTTCCATGGAGGATAGGGATCCCCGTGCCATGGAGATGACCATGATATTAAGGGAACTGTTGAGTATCCATGTTGAGAGGTCTATGTGCATTTCTGAAATGGTCTGGATACTGGGGTCACTACTCATGTTTATGGCACTTGCCAGATGAGGAAGGGACATAAGGTGCTTCTCATGACAACATTGCAGAGGGCTTCAGGCACCTGATGAGGTCAAAACAATGGAGCAGTGCTCAGTTCCCTGTTTTAGACAATTTCACAACCTGCCAAGGTGGTCAGGAAATGGAAGGGTCTGAGAACCTCTCCCTGGAACATGGCTCCAAAAACCTGAGATGGGCTGGGTGCAGTGGCTCTGAGCACATCCTTGGGTCCGCACACAGGACTCCATAGATGCCCATAGGATAGGGACACATGGAGCCTCTGCTCACCTTCTCATTATACAGGGCTGCACCCATACCTGGGGCATCAGGACATGGAGGGGATGATGCAGGCCATGTGCTCTTCAGCACTTCACCCATGGCTGAGATGTTAGCATTTGTACTGGGGCTGCTGCACACATAACCCTGCAGATGGTGTCACACATACCTGAGCTCGTGAGAGGCTGCGCTGTTTCCATTCACACTGAGGAGGGCTCCTCATGTTGAAGAGGTGATGACTACATGGGGTACAGTTTGTCATATCCACACTGGAAAGGTTTTCCATGCAACTGAGTTGGTGGAATTTAAATTAAATGTTGCAGCACTTCTCATGTCCTCATTGTACAGGGCTCCATATATGATGGTGACGCATAGAATGTGTGGGCTCTGATCACACTGACAGTATAAAGGGACCTGTGCTTGAGGTTGTCAGGACATGGAGGTTCTCTTCTCATATGCATGGTCGAGGAGGCTCCACACATTCCTGGGCTGCTCAGGACAGGAGGGTTTATGATGATATTCTAGCACTGCCCACAAATAGAAAGCAGAACAGTTAGATCATTCAACTCATCACACAAGTGATGAGAATATGGGAAAGGTTCATATCAAGATCGCATTGTGCAGGATTCCCTACGTGACTCCCACAGTGATTACAGCTGAGGTCACAGGGAGAGCTATGCTCACATTTTTATATGGATGGCCCCATACAGAGCCAGACAGTGATGTCATGGGCTCTCAGGGGACAACCACATTGTATGGAGAGACACAATCACATTAGAAGTAGGTGCTCTGGAGGGGAACTGGTTTCATGTCCATGTTTCTCAGAAATCTGCTCATGCATGTGACGTGTGTATCTGAATGTATCACCCCAGATGCACATTGGGCAGGATTCCACACAGCTGAGGGGGCACAGACAGTTGGGTTGGCAATCTGACTATGTGAACGATGTGAAGGCCTCATATGAATAAATCTCTGCTCTGATAGGGATGGGTGGGGCCCCATTCTGACCCACAGTATATGGGGCATCTCATGGACTACTGATGCTAAGCGCAAGAGTTCCCCGGGGGCTGCTCACATCCGCATAGTGCAGCACACGTGTCTGAACTTGTGTGCCAGTGGGAAATTCACGCACGTGTACGAGTACAGTGCACCACTCCCCACCCAGAAAACTAGGATATGGGGTAGATCCTGATCACATCGCCATTTTCCCTAGTATCCTCCCATAGTGAAGAGGGCACATCCTGGGGTTTCTGCTCAGAGCCTGGTCCTACAGCTCCCCACACTTTCCTGTGTTGTGCAGAGCATGGAGTAAGCTGCTGCCGTGCCTAATCCAGAGGCAGTGAGGAAATCCTTAGCCCTACTTACCACAGCTGGTCAGGACTCAGACTGGTGCTGCTTACAGGGTCATCTTACCAGTCTCTACATGGCGCTTATGTAGTTGTGTCTTGCAGGTCACAGGCCACATCCTCTTTGTGTCCCTGGGCTGTGCACATGGGAGGAGGTCATGACAAGGACAGGAGCAAGGTGTGCTGCTTAAATCTGTGTTCTAGATGCTTCTTCTTTAGTGACTATTTGCAGGATGTGCAGGCTCTTCTCACATTATACCAAATGTGCCCGACAAGTTTCAGTTTCACAGCTTCCTGGGATGGTGAGGTTGCATTGTGTGTGTGTTTGTGCTGGGGTAGAGGGAGTGTTCTGCACATACTCACCTTCCAGACAGTTCAACACATGGTCGGGGCATTCCGATATTGGTGACTCTGTTCACATTCTCATGGTGGAGGCCTCCACAAATGGGTATGATCGTGAGCATAGGCAAATGGGTCTGTTCAGAGCGCCACAGTAGAAGATTTCCACACCTTTGAGAGGGTTAGAAGAAGGTGGGGCTCCTGTGCTGTCCACAGTGGACAGGGCTCCATAGGTGAGCGACACTAAACTGCCTTGGTTGTACTTTCCTTTGTGCAGGAACCATACATGTCCTGATTGGCAGGAAGTGGAGAACCGCTCTCACATCCATGGTCCTGAGGTGAGGACAGATGTCTGAGTGTGTCAGGACATGTGTGGGGTAGTCTGCTGCCACCTACACTATTCAGGCTCCCTCACATTTTTCTGCATCCAGTGATGTGACGAACTCTGTCCACATTTATCTCCTAGGTGCTCATGCTGTGGTGCACACAGGGGCTGTTCCGGCAATGTGCAGGAGGAAGTTGGCTCAACACACAGCTGTGATGTAGTTGGGACCTGAGGAGGGGCTGTTCCCTGTCAGTGAATATACAGCTCACAAAAACCTGAGGTCCTGAGGATGCCATGGGGCGTTTGTCATGCCACAAGATATAAGTATCCCTAGCTGTCTCAGAGATTGAAGATGTGGAACCTGTGCTTCCACTTACCTAGGAGAGGGCTCACAATCACAGCAGGAGTTTGCATACAGGAAGTTTTCACATCTCCTGTGTCAAAGCCTGTATAGTTGGAGTGGTGATCACCACCTAGATGGGCTCCCCCCGAAACTCAAGTTGTCTGGATAGGACAGTGCACTGCCCATAGAGAGACAGTGCTGAACAGGGCTGCACACGAGCCTGAGGTGGGTGGCATGAGTGGGGGCACATGGTGGACTTTGACTGGTAGAGGGTTTCAGACAGGTCTCAGGTGTTGATGGAATAGACTGCTGTGTCCCTATTTTGTGTTGTAAAGTGTACCACATGCACAATATGACCACCACTCTGGCACAGCTGTGCTCCCCTGCATTTTGTAGAAGGTTTTCACCTACCTGAAAGAATGGGTCAACAAATGGTGGGCCTCTTCAGACCTCCGCCCTACAGAAGGCTTCATGCATGATACTGATGTCCAGGACATGTAGTGCTCTGCTTACCTTCTCTTTGTAGCAGGATCCCAGATCCCTGGGATTATTGGTTTGTGGAAGGACTGTGTCCACATTCACACTGTGCAGGGCTCCACCAGTACCTGAGGTCATCAGGACATGGGAGATGCTCTGCTGTCAGTCACATCATGCAGGGCCCCACACATGCCTGAGTTTGTCAGGACACTGAGAGGCTCTGCTCATTCACTTAGGGTCTAAGTGCACATCCGTGATGCTTAAGACAAGGGTAGTGTCACATTCACGTTGCGGAGGGATCCACATACAACAGAAGGAGTCAGGACATTATGGTTTCTGGGAGCAGTGGGGTGGGTATCATTGGGGCAGGGGAGGCGTTCTGCTTACAGTCAAATTTTACAGGGCTCTGTGTAGAGCATTGGTGGTCAGGACATGGACATGGGGAGTTCCATTTACATCCACATGGTAAGATGTTCAACACAGGCTGCATGTTACCAGGAATTTGTGTTGGGTTCCTGGTCACATCTTTTTTTTTAGTGATCCAGGCTCCAGGAGGAGGAGGATAGAGGGGAAGACTGTGCTTCCATGTCCTCTTCTGAGAGGCCCACACACAAGTGATGTGGTGGAGACCTGGACCCTTGACTCAACTTCGAGATGCAGGGCTCCACACATCCTCCACACTGTTGAGGTATCCACTTACCTGATTGTGTCCCAAGAGTGAGGCAGTGCTCACATTTGTGGTACACAGTGAGTTCTGTGCCACCAGTGGAGACCTTGAAAACATAGAAACCTTGGGTGACCCCTCCTTGTGACCGAGGCCTCCATACCCCTGGGACAGTCTGTAGATGGTTAGGCTGCACATATCCACCTTGCCTGAGCTTCCAAACTTGCCACCAGTTATCTGTCCACACAGAGTCTCTGCGCTCATTCCGGTAGAATGTCCCATGCCAGCCTGCAGTTGTCGTGTCATGGTGAGGCTCTGCTCACAGTCCAGATGCAGAGATTTCCACATAGCTCTGAGTTCCCCAGGATTGCTGTTGGCTCTGTCCACATTCACGTGCAGGAAGGCCGCACACTCATGCAAGCTGATGACCACGGTCTGGGTGGCGCTCATCAGACCCATGTGATGCAGGGTTTCAGTGGTCATATTTGTGTGGAAATGGCGTTCCTCTTTTGTGTCCTCTTTGTAGAGGGCTGCATGCAAGATGGCCATGCACATGACATGCTCGTGCTCTTTTCGAATTGACTTTGCAAAGAGCGCACACACCGGAGCTAGTTAGGAGAAGGAGGGTGTGTTCACACTTCCACATGCTTCAGGGCTCCACCAGTGCCTGAGGTCTTCAAGACATGGTGGAGTGGCCCTGATCATATCTGTGGTGTGCAGTGCTACACACATTGATGGGGTGGTCAGGAGTGTTGTATGCTCTCAACTCTGTGGTGGACTCCACACCATGGAGCCGGTTGCTGGATAGGTCATGACATGACACAAGTCATTAGCAAAGTCTGAGCAGGTGGGAGGCGGTGGTCTTGAGGTCAAGTCTACAATGCACAAGGTTCTCTACAGACCCCAGGCAGGGATAACAAGTTGCGGAATGCAGGCAGCCCTGCTCACATTGATAGTATATGGAGCACCATTTACAGAGAGTTAGTGAGGTCATGGGGCTCCCAGAGGACAAGCACATTGGACAGGGATCACAATGCAATAAGAAGTAGGTACACTGCAGGAGTGCTGGACTGCTGTCGGGGTCTTGGTTTTGCAGGATTCTGCTCATTCCTGCGATGCTCTGTATCTGAGGGTATCATATCAGATCCATATCAGACAAGATTCCACATGCCTGTGATGTAGTTGTGGTTGGGATCTGAACTCATGGACATTTGGTGACCTCGTAGAAATAAATGTCTGCTCCATTGATGACAGGGTGGGGACTCCACTCTGTTCCACAGTGGACCTGGTTGCACAGGACCCACAGAGATACGCACAAGGGGCACCAGGGTGCTGCTCACATCCTGGTCATGCAGGACTGCACACATGTGTGAGTTCATCTGCCTTTGGCCGACCCCACTCACATGTACATCCTACATAGCATCACTACCATCCCACACAGTCAGGCTATGTGGGGAGATTGTCCTCCCTCTCTGTTTTCCCCCGTGTCCTCGTAGACCTGAAGTAGGCAGGCCCTGAGCTTTCTGCTCACAGCCTGGTTCTACAGGGCTCTCCTCTTGTGTGTCCTGTACAGAGCACAGAGTATACAGCTCATGTGCGTATTGCTGAAGGGGTAAGGAAATGCTTAGCGCTACTTACCACAGTGGACACGACTTGGGTGAGTGCTGCTCACAGGGTCATTTTATGGGTTTTTACAAGAGCCTTCAGTTGTCGGGTCTTGCCCACCCCGGCAACATTCTCTTTGCAATCTTGGGGAATGCAGTGGGAGAAGGTCAGGAGAAGGTCTGCTGAGAGGTGTGCTACTCCCATCCATGATGTCGGTGGTTCTGTACGCAGTAATGGTCAGCAGGACATACAGGCTCTTGTCACATCATTTCTATACGTGCCTGACTTGGCCAGCATACACGACGTTGCTGCTCGCATCTCAGTTGTCACAGGGCTGCAGAGCTGCCTAGAACACTGAGCATGAATATCTGTGTATATTGCATTTCCTTGCATGCACGCATGCGTGTGTGTGTTTGTGTGTGTGTGTGCGTGGGCATGTGTGTGAGCATGTGTCTGCTGGGACATAGGTGATCTTCCTCAGATACTCATCTCCAGACAGTTCTACACATGCATGAGGAATTCAGGTTTTCGGTGTTTGTTCACATCCTCGTTGTGCTGGCTTCAGTCAGGTCATGGGCCTGAGCATCACCAGAGGCAAATGGCTCTGGTGACAACCACACTGCATATGGTTTCCGCACTTCTGAGAGGGTCAGAAGTAGGTGAAGCTCCTGTGCTGTGTATGGGACACAGGGCTCCATAGTGAGCGAGATGGAGCTGTATGGAATGTGGTTTCCTGTAGTGCAGGGACCACACATGCCCTGACTGGCAGGACATGGAGTGCAGCTCTTCCATCCACAATGCTCAATCCAGTGTTCACAAATGCCCGAGTCTGCCAGGAACCGTGGGGCATAACAATGCTCACTTGTGCATTTTCCAAAGTCCAGTCATGAGGAATGTGGACGAATCTGTCCACATTCAACTCTTAAGTGCTCAAAAGGACCCTGACAGAGTGTGGGCATGGGCAGCCCCAGCCACCTGCCGGGGCAGACTCAACACAGAGCTCTGACATATTGGGGACATAAGGAGAGCCTTTTCCCAATGTCACTTGATGGATAGCTCACAAAGACCTGAGGTGAGTATGCCATGGGTGTTTCTCACACCAGAAGATATCGGTGTGTGACACAGCTGTCTGAGAGTTGCAAGCAGTGGGCCCTGTGCTTCCACTGATCATGGAGAAGCTCACAGTCTCAATAGAAGTTTGCACAGAAGAAGTGTGTTCACATCCCCCTTGTCCAAGTCTCCTTAGTTGAAGCACTGATCACCACCTGGCTAGGTTCCACCCCTACCTCACCTTTACTGCCCACAGAGAGTGTTGTACAGGTCTGCACACAGGCTTGTTATGGTTGACATGAGAGTGGCTTCAGAGTGCCCATGCCAGGTAGACGGTTCCACACAGGCCTGAGGCATTGACCTGATGAGCTGTCGTGTCCATGTTGCAACGGGCTCCACATCCATGAGATGAGCCCCACTCTGACAAGGCTCTGCACACCTCCATGTCACTTAAGGTTTGCACCTACCTGACAGTGTCAGTCAACAAATGGTGGGCCTCTTCTTGCCTCCATCCTGCAGAGGTCTCCATGCATGAGATGTTCAGGGCATGTGGGGCTGTGCTTGCCTTCTCTTTGTAGTGGGATCCCACATCCCTGGGATTATTGGTGTGTGGAAGGACTGTGTCCACATTCACACTGTGCAGGGCTCCACCAGTGCCTGAGGTCATCAGGACATGGGAGACGCTCTGCTGACAGTCACATCATGCAGGGCCCCACATATGCCTGAGTTTGTCAGGACACTGAGAGGCTCTGCTCACATTCACTTTAGGGTCTATATGCACATCTGTTATGGTTAAGACAAGGGTAGTGTCACATTCACGTTGTGAAGGGCTCCACATACAACAGAAGGAGTCAGGACATTATGGTTTCTGAGAGGAGAGGGAGGTAGGGTTGTGGCAGGAGGGCCTCTGCTTACAGTCAAATTGTACAGGGCTCTCTGTACAGCCTTGGCAGTCAGGACATGGACATGCCGAGGTCTGTTTACATCCACATGGTACGACGTTCAACACAGGCTGGGGGTTACCAGGATTTGTGTTGGGTTCATATTCATATCCTTTTTTTAGCGATCCAGGCTCCAGGAGGTGGAGGATAGAGGGGAAGGCTGTTCTTCCATGCTCTCTCTTCAGAGGCCCACATACAAGTGATGTGGTGGAGACCTGGGCCCTTGACTCAAAGCTTTGAAATAAAGGGCTGCACACATGGAGAGTGTGGATGAGACATGGAGTGCTCTGCCATCTTCCACACAGCTGGGAAATCCACTTACCTGGTTGTGTCCCAAGCGTGGGGCAGTTGTAATATTTGTGGTGTACAGTGATTTCTGTGCCACCTTTGGATTGAGGATGAAGACATAGAAATCTGGAGTCAGCCCCTCCTTAAATGAGTCACGCCCTCCTGAGATGCTCCACAGACTGTAGGTGCTCATATCCACCTTGTCCTATTTTCCACATGTGCCTCCATTTGTAAGCCCACATAGAGTCTCTGCTCACACTCTGCTGGTGATGTGTTCCACACTGCCTTGCGGTTGTTCTGTGATGCCAGGTCCTGCTCACAATTCAGTTGAACAGATTTTAACCCAGCACTGAGCTCCCAAGGATTGTGGATTACTCTGTCCACATTTGCATGGAGAAAGACTGCCCACTCATGCAAACTGATGACCGCATGCTGGTGGCGCTTATAAAACCCATGTGCAGGGTTCACAGGTCTACACTCATCTGAAAGTGGTGCAGCTCTTGTTGTGTCCTCTTCCTACAGTGCTATAGCCATAATGGCAATGCACATGACATGCTCACACTCTTTTCTTTGACTTTGTAAAGGGCACACACAGCAGCGCTGGTCAGCAGATGGAGATTCTGTATGCACTTCCACATGCAGCAGGACTCCAGAAGTACCTGAGGTCGTCAAGATATGATGCAGTGGCCCTGCTGACATCTGTGGTGTGCTGTGCTACACATGTCGATGGGATGGTTGGAAGAGATGTGTGTGTGCTCACGTTCTTGTGGACTCCACGCCATTGGGCAGGTTGCTGTATTGATGGTGACAATGCACAAGTCATCAGACAAGTCTGAGTGGCTGGAAGGTGATGGGTCTTAAGGTCAAGTCCACAATGCACAAGGTTCTCTATAGGCCACAGACTGGGATGACAGATTAAGGGGAATGCAGGCAGCCCTGCTCACATTTACAGTATGGATGGCCCTTACACACATTAATGAAGTCATGAGTTTCTCATGTACAATCATGTGAGATAGGGATCACAATTGCATTAAAGGGGGACTGGTGTTCATGTCCTTGACCTGCAGGACTCTGCTCAGGCCCATGATGTTGTGTATCTGAAGGGATGTGGATCTTACCATGCAGATGACGTGGGGGTCTCGTAGACGAGATCCCTGCTCTGCTGGGGGTGGAATGGTGCTCCACTCTGATCCACAGTGTATTGGGCACTGCACGGGCCACAGATGGTCAGCACAAGGGGTTCCAGGGCACTGCTCGCATCCTCCTCATGGAAGGCTGCAGAGGTGCCTGAGCCCATCCACCTTGTTTTGACCCCACTCACAAGTACAACATACAGAATGCGAAACTGCCACTCACACTGTCGGGCCATGACGGTAAATTCTGGTCACATTTCTCTTTTGCCAGGTGTTCTCATCCCTGTGAGGAGGTCATGTCCTGGGGTTTCCACTCATAGCCTGGTTCTACAGGGTCCCATATTTGCCTGTATCGTGCAGAGCATGGAGTACGCTGCTTCTGTTCATTCATATTCCAGAGCAGGTGGGGAAATTCTCCAGGGCTGCTTACCAGAGGCGGTGAGGACATGGGTTGGTGCTGCTCACCAGGGTGTTTGAGGGATCTCCTCAGGGTGCCTCAGAGGTCATGTCTTGTGAGCCCTGGTCCATATCATCCTAGTGACCCTGGGCTGTGCATGTGGGAGATGGTCAGAAAAGGTTAAGAGCAGTGTGAAGATGGGCAGGATATGCAGGCTCTGCTCACGTCATGCCACATGTGCCTGAGTTGGTCAGGACACAGGACATCACTACTTATGTCTCTGTTTGCACAGGGCTACTCAGTAGCCTATGAGAGTGAGCAAGCAAATGTGTGTACATGTGCTGGTGTTTGTGTTGGGGTAGAAGGGGTGTTCTGTGCCCACTCACCTTGCAGATACTTCCACATGTGCCTGGGGGATGCAGGACATTGGTGGCTCAGTTCACAATCTTGTGGCATCCTCCGCACATGGGTTGATCATTGTTGCAGGCAAAAGGCTCTGTTCACAGCCCCCCAGCACAGGTTTCCACACTTCTGAGAGTGTCAGAAGTAGGTGTTGCTCCTGTTCTATCCATGGGCGACAGGGTGGCATAGGTGACAGAGGGGGAGCTGCTTTAGTTGTGCTTTCCTGTTGTGGAGGGTCCACACGTGCCATGAGTGGCAGGTCATGGAGAGCTGCCCTTCACATCCATGTGACACAGTTGCCAGGTCCTGCTTGCGTGTTGAAAAGGGCTCCACATGTACAAGATCAGCACCACCCTGACACTATTCTGGCACTTCCATGTCATTGAAGGGTTGCACCTATGTGAGAGGCTTGGTCAGCAAATGGTGGGCCTCTTCTCACCTCTGCCCTGTAGAGGCCTCCATGCATGGTGCTGATGTCCAGGGCATGTGGGGCTCTGCTTGTCTTCTCTTTATAGTGAGACTACACATCCCTGGGATTGTTGGTGTATGGAAGGGCTGTGTGCATATGCACACTGTGCAGGGCTCCATCAGTGCCTGAGGCCGGCAGGTCATGCAGGGATCCACACATGCCTGAGTTGTTCAAAACAGCAAGATGCTCTGCTCTCATTCACTTTAGGGGCTAAGTGCACATTTGTCATGCTTAAGATAAGGACAGGGCTGTGGTCACTTTCACATTCTGGAGGTTTCCCCTTACGCCTGGGTATTTGAGACATGGTTTGTTGTGGGGTCGGGTTCCTTCTGCTTACAGTCAAGATGCACAGGGCACCTTGTATGACCTTGGAGGTCAAGATATGGACATGGGAGCTCTGTTTACATCCACAGCTTACAGGTTCAACACAGGTGTGAGGTCACCAGGACATGGGGTTCAGTTCCTGTTCATATATGTATTTTCCGGGAAGCCAGCTCCAGGCAGGAGCTGGTCATGGTGATGGCTGTGCCTCCATGTTCTCTTGTCAGAGGTCCACACAGAAGTGGACAATCCTGGACAATGACGACATTTAAAGTGATTCAGAACACAGCTATAATTTTTCCAGGTGTCCTAACACATGTCAGGGTGTCAAGTCCTGGGGTTTCTACTCATAGCCTGTCCCTAAGAGTCCCACACTTCTGTGTTGTGCACAGCATAGAATGTGCTGCTCATGTGTGTATTCCAGAGGTGGTGAGGAAATGCCTTAGTGCTGCTTTAGCACTACATGCCAGAGCACTAAGGAAATGCCTTAGTGCTGCTTTAGCACTACATGCCAGACGTGGGTTGATATGGCTCACATGGTCATTCTAGGTGTTTCTCCAGGTGGCTTTTGTCATCATGTGTTTAATCCTCAGGCCATGTCCTTCTTGTAACCCTGGTCTACACTCATTGGAGGTCAGGAATAAGATGCTTACTCACAGTTTTGTGTTGTTAGATGATTCTCAGAAACCTAAGGGGTGCAGAGCTTGTAGGCTTTACTCACATAGTGCCACATGTGCTTTGTTTGTAAGAACGCAGGAGGTTCCTACTCACCTCTCAGTTTGTACAGGGTGTCACAGTTGCCTGGGATGATGAGTGTATGTTTTTCTGTGTCTGGGGGTGCTGGGGTATAGCTGGTGTTCTGCAAATACCTTGCAGATTATCCTACACATGCCAAGGCATTCAGGATATTGGTGGCTCTGTTTCCATCCTCTTTGTGGAGGCCTGCAGCTGTGTGTGTGATCATCACCACAGGCACATCATTCTGGTCACATGCACAGTGTGGAAGATGCCTGAGATGTGCAGCTATGGTGGGATCTGCCTGTATCCACACTGCAGAGGCCTCATATATATTATCCCTGAAATGGTTAGGACCTGGTGGGGCTCCACTCACATTCACAGGGTACAGGGTGCCTCACAGGCATGAGCTGGTCTACACCCTGGAGATGTGGCACTTCTCACTTACTTGTACTCAGTGCCTGTTCAGGACATGGTGTCTTCTTACATCCACATCCGGAGGCTCTGTACAACAGAGGTGCTCCAGACAAAGTGTGCACTTCTTACGTCTGTTGTTTTAAAGGGCTTCCCAAACAGCTTCAGTTATGATGATCTTGAAAGCTCTATCCGCATCCTCCCTGTGAGCAATGGCTCCATATACCTGACAAGATGAAGAGAAACATGTAAAACTGATATCCACATTATAGAGGGCTTGTGCTCTAAGCTGAGGTGGGTAGGAAAGGGCAGTTCTGCCCATATCCCCCTTCAGGACCCACATATGCCTGAGCTGGTCAGCACATATCTGTGTGCCGGGCTGTGCTCCCATTCCTCAAATATAGGGCTCGCATCTCAATATACAGTGATATAGGATGTAGGGCATGGCAAAGCTTCCATGGGAAATAAGGAGGACCGGTCAATTACAAGATCTCACAGAATCGCTGAAGAAGTGGGTGGGAATTGTTAATGTCAAGATCCCAGCACAGCCCCTGGCCTGAGCTGGGGGGAGAACCAGCAGCCCCAGAGCTCTGACCATGGAGGGACTCAAGGAGCAGCACAGAAAGGCAGTTTGCCTGCCCTCTCAGT
>PVLA01017247.1:0-17994 GCA_004027455.1 Hydrochoerus hydrochaeris
TGACTAAATGTCAAGATTAAAATGTTAATTGATACCTATTGCCCTGAACCTGGGCCGCCTTCTGCTTGGAGTTGAGGTCAATTAACACCTATTGTTTGGGATTGTCCCTGCCTGGCCCTGGGCCTGGGGCGTTTCCTGCTTGGGGCTGGGGGTTGTTGCCAGGGTTGGCAAATATATATTCCAGCTTCTAAAAAATAAAAGCGGATTCAGATTCACTCACAGACGGGTGTGCAGTGTTTTCTGTCTCTCAATCGCCGACTCCCTGACCACTTTGGGAAACCCTAGCCCTGCCGCAGCTGGACTCCGGCAGCTGGTTCTTCCAAAGAATAAACAAAATAGACAAACTTTAGTCAAACTTGTCAAGAGAAGGAAAGAAAAGGTCCATAGTGGTGCAATTAGAAATGAAAAAAAGTAAGATCACAATGGACATTGCCAAAACCTGGAAGATTATTACTAACTACTTGGAAAACCTGTGCTGCAATGTATTGGAGAATCTGAAAAACATAGATAGATAGATTCCTAATAGGAATTGCCAAAACTGAGCCAAGAAGAAGATATAAAAACCCTGAACAGTACAAAAACATACAATGAAACTGAGAGCAACCTACCAACTAAGAAAAGTTCAAAATCCAATGGATTCACATTTAACTTCTAAAGAACTTCAAGGAAGATGTAATTCCAATTCTCCTCAAACTCTTTCACAAAATTGAAATAGGAGTATTCCCAAACTCATTGTAGAGGCTAGTATTGCCTTGACTTCAAAATCAGACAAAGACTACTAATAAAGAAATCTACAGACAAATTTATTTAACGAACATAGATGCAAAAATCTTCAATAAGATATTGACAAATGGATTACAAAAAATTCACTAAAAAGATCATGCACCAAGACTAAGGAGCCTTCATCCCAGGGCTGCAAGAATGGTTCAACATTTGCAAAATAAATGCAAGGTATCACATAAACAGATGCAATGACAAAAATGCACGATCTTTTCAATAAACACATAAAAAAATCTTTGACAAAATCCACCATCCATTTGTGGTAAAAAAAAAAAAAAAAAAAACCCTAAACTGCTGGGCATAGTGGCACATGCCTATAATCCTAGCACCCAGGAGGCTAAGGCAGGAGGGTTATCACAAGTTCAAGGCCAGCCTGGACTACACAGCAAGACCTCATCTCCAAAAACACACAAAGAACCCTGAAGAAAGTAGATATGGAAGGGCCCTGGCTTGACCCAATAAAAGTAATTTATAACAAACCTACTGCCAGCATCATATAGAGAAAAACTCAAAGCTTTTCCTCTAATATCAGGAATAAGACAAGAGATTCCATTACTGTAACTCCTATTCAATGTAATTTTTGAAACTTTATATGCATAGCAAAGGAAGAAGTTAAATTATCCTTACTCAGAGATGGTGTGATCATGTGCAGAAAAGACCCAGGAGATAACACCAAAAGATTGCTAGAACTAATAATCACTTAGTAAAGTAGCAGGATATAAAATCACACACAAAAATCAATAGCTTTCCTTATGCCAATTATAAATCCAGTGAAAAATAAATTTAAAAAACAGCACCACTGCCAGGCATGGTGACGCACACCGGAGGTAAGAGGATCGCTGAGTTCAAGGCCAGCCTTGCTGCACTGTGAGTTCAAGACCAAAGTCCAATCTGAACTACACAGAGAGACCCCATCTCAAAAAAATTTAAAAAGTCAACAACAGGAATTTTCTTAAATAAACGGGATTATATAATACTAAAAAGCTCCTGCACAGCAAAGGAAAAAACCAATAGAGTGAAGAAAGAACCTATGGAATGGGAAAAAATTGCCAGCTATTCCTCACACAGAGAGCTAATATCTACAATATATAAAAAACTAAAAAAAAAAAAAAAAGTGGGGGAGACTCCCCCAAATAAGACATTCTTTTTTTGGAACTGAGGATCGAACTCATGACCTTGTGCTTGCCAGTCAGGTGCTTGTGCTGCTGAGCTAAATCCTTGGCCAAGACTCCCTAAAATAAAAGACCATTATAAATAATGCCCAACTGAGATGAATAGAAATTTCTCAGAAGAAGTAAAATAGCTAATAAATGCTTGAAAAAATGTTCCACATCTCTGGCCATTACGGAAACACAAATGAAAACAACACTGAGATTCTATGACTGGCATCAAGAAATCAAATAATAACAAGTGCTAGCAAAAGTGCAGTGAAAAGAGAAACTCTCTACACTATTGGTACAAGGGTAAACTAGTACAATAACGACTACTGATACTATGCTAGAAGGGAGATTTCTCAAGAAAACTAAAACTAGACATTCCATTTGGTTCAGCTTTTCTTTTTTTGGTATCTTCCCAAAAGAGTTATAGTGCTAACTTCCCATGATGTTATAGTGATAGAAGCATACCCATGTTTACAGCAGCACAACTGATAATACCTCAATCTTGGAAGTGGCCTGTAAGTCCATTCACAGGTGAACAGATAAAGAAAATTTGGTATTTACACACAAAAGAGTAATATTTGCCTAAAAAGGATTGAGTCATTTGTAGGAAAATGGATGCACCTTGAGACCATAATAATAAAATTGTCAGATACATGATCTTAAATATCTCATAGTTTCTCTTATATGAGAAACTCGTTGTGTAAATAATTTAAAGAGCAAAATAAATGATAGATAATAGAACATAAGGTGATTGATCTTTTGCAAATGGAAAAGGTACCAAGAGGTGGGGAGCGGGAGAGATAGGGGAAGTAAAAAGAATTAGAATGTGCTATGTATATGGACCAACTCCCCATGAGGGATGTAATAATCATGGACTGCAAACATGTACTAAGAGGAAAAACCAAGTGGTATGATCCCACAACTTTAATGAAAAAATGTGAAATATGTCTACAGTGTCTTTGACACATCCTTCATCAGGAAGTGGAGTCCATACTCAACGTCTTTGAATCCTAGAGAGCTTGTGACTGTTCTGACCTGTGGATTGTGGAGTTGGTGACATAGGAAGCTTTTGAAGATGACCATAAGAAGCCTTACAGCTGAGAGACCAGCTGTTAGCACCATTCATGGGCCACAGGAGGAGAACAAGAAGCCAGACACTTCCCTTTAGCCAGTGCCATTTGTGGGCTATGGGGAAGAGATCAGGAAGCCACCCTCTTCCTGTGAGTTGTTGCCATGCATGGGCTGTGGGGAGGACACCCAAACACCAGCCCCTTCTGGCAGGCGGGCTGGAGACAAGAAGAGTCAGGGTTCCCCACCGGCTTCCTGTGAGCAACCAGCCGATGTAGAGAAACACAGGCTGAGATAGCTATTGGAGTAAAATACAACTGAATGCTTATAGAGTTTAGTGTCTCATTGACTTTGCAGGCCTAAAACCAATAATCTGATCATCTATTTAGAGGGTAACAAAACATAGTATAGCATCTATGGGGATCTCCTTCTAAAGGTGGTAACCACTGTTAATTTCCTATTATCTTGTTTTAAAGTCCTATATTGTTTTCATTGTTTTGTTTGGTTGGTTTTATTCTGTTTCGTCTTGTTTAATTTTATTGTATCTGATGGCATAGGCAGCTATTTCAAAGATAACAAGATATATTATGGTAGCTATTTTGGATTTACTATTATCTTGTTTTGAAGTCCTGTATTGCATGCATTGTTTTGTGTTTATTGGTTTTGTTCTGTTCTGTTTTGTTTGATTTTTACCATGTCTGAAGGTATGAGTAGCTATTTTGAAGACAAGAGGCATTACTGTAGCCATTATTGCTTGCCTGTCACCTTGTTTTGAAACCCTGTGTCACTTACACTGCTTTGTTTTGATTGGCTTTGTTTTATTTTGCTTGACTTTATTCTCTTTAAAATAAAAAAAAAAATTTTAAAGTCTGACAGCTTTCATTTTTCTTGCCAGAATACTTTCTCTTAGATCATGCAGAAACCTGACTACAGGGCTTAGAGAGGAAAGCCAAGCCACTCGGACAGGCTGTGGACAGGTATCCTGGAATATCATTCAAAGAGAGGCCTAACCCTTTGAGATATCCCAGCCCAGACATAAGATGTGGGAACAAAGAAGTCTCCATATCCTTCCAGTTCCTAGTTATTCAAATCACCCCAGCCATCTGCGTTTTCCTACCTGAGGGTTCAAGCAGATGAAGCAGAAACAAAGTATACCTTCTCTGCGCTTTCAGTTTCATCACCTACAAAATCCCTGAGTATCTTACAATGAATGTTTCTTATGCCACTGAGTTTTGGGTAGTTTTCTATGCAACAATAGGTAACTGGGACCATATTGAAATTAATCAAATCTAAGAACATTCATAGCAGCACTACTTCTCCTAACTGCACACTGGTAACCACCCAAAACACTCGTCAAACAGTGGAATGGATTAGTCACTTGTGGTGTGTTCATGTGATGGACTACTACGCAACAGTCAGAACAAACAAATCACAGCCACACACAACAGTATGGGTGATGCTCATGAAAATAACACCGGACGACAGAATCCAAGCACAGAAAGAACACATGGATTGTTCTGTTTATACTATTTCAAAATGGGCAAAACTAATATTGGCTGTTACAGGTCAGGAAAATGAATCACATCTGGGAATAAATTTGTGTCACAAAGGTGTGATCATTTTGTGAAAATGTATCAAGATTTACTCTAAGATCTGTGTTTTTTGTTGTTGTTTTTGTTTGAGACAGTCTTGCTATAGAGTGCAGGCTGGCTTTGAACTTGCTTACATACCTCAGCCTGGCTTCAAACTCATGGCAATCTTCCTGCCACAGCCTTCGAGGGCTGGGATTACAGCCATTACTGCACCTAGCTGGATTTGTGCCTTTTTATGTAAATATGTTAAAGTCACACTTCAACTAAAAAGCAAAGAAAGTCATATCCAGGAAAAAATAAGTCAAGTGGAGATTGGACAGAGCAGCTTCAATAAGTGGCGACAGTCACTGCCAGGTAAGAGTCTCCAGGCATAAAACATAGAATCTGGGCCCCAGATGAATGCAAAAACCTTGGAAACCTATTATATTATCAAGGAAACTACTGCCACAGAAAGCCCATGAATGACCTGCCACAACATGTGACAGTCAAACTCCCCAAACATAATCTGGGTCCAAAATCTGCACCAGCCAGAAGCAGTCTTCACTGACCGCGTGGCTGTAAGGAGCAAACTGTCTAGCACCTGCTCAGATGCGGCTGTGGGGGATATGGGAGTGATCTTGGAGAAGGCAGAACCAAGACCACAAAGGACAAAAGACCAACATGTTCCAAGATGAGATTTCTGGGGGCTACCAAATGGGCTGACCAGCAGCTTACCCTACTACCAAGGCTGGATGTCACCATCAGTCCAACCCAGCTAGACCTGGAGCTATGGACCAGAGAGCACTGCATGATTCTTGCTCTTCTTTTTCTGAAAGAAAGCGGTAATCATATTAATCTGGCCTTCTCAATCGTGAACTGAATGGATTATCTATTGGTTTGTAAGTTATTGGAACATGAAGAGCCACATCTGAACCTACAGGGAAGAATCCTATGTCACCCAAATGTACTGAACCTTGATGAAGATACAGTGACTGGGTGGGAATTTTGGTTTGCTTTTCTCTTTTAGAGGTTAAGTGTGTCCCATAGGTGGGAAGGGAGTGGAAAATGGAGTCAAAAGGAAGCCTAGGTAGCAATTGATTCTTCTAAAAGCCCTTGCCCTCCTCTTCCTATGTCAGAACCACAAATTTTGGGGAAGGACAATACAGCTTACCAAAGTGCTATGATTTCCAGCTTTGTTTATTGCTAGTTGTAGCCATGTGACTAAGTTCTGGACACTGAAGTAGAAGCAGAAATATTTAAGACTTCTGGGAGGTCCTGGAGAAAAGGGACCAGCACTCTTCTTCCTTGTACCTTATGGACTGGGATGCAGATGTGAAGGCTGGAGCTCAATAGGTCAACTGGACCAGAGGGCAAAAAGATAGGGAGTTAGAAAGCCCAGGAGAGCGTGCGATTGCCTGACACCTGACTACTGTGTGTGTGTGAGAAAGAAACAATCACCTGTCTTTTACAGACTATTTTTATTTTGAATTTCCTGGCACATGTGCTTAACTTAAACATAGATTGTCAGGCTCAGAGAGCCCAACAAGTCCATATAAAAGGAAATTTACTTCTAGACATTCCATGATAAAATTGTGAAGCACTCTAGGCAAAGGTATATTAAAGACTGACAGAACGAAAAAGACAAATTACCAAAGAACGACAAACTGATTGCTGACTTCTCAACAAAAAATACAGTTAGGCTGGGTACAGTGGTGCACTCAGGAAGCTGAAACAGGAGGATCACTGTGAGTTCGACATCAACCTGGGCTACATAAGGGAACTCAAGGCCAGCCTGCACTACATAGTGAGAGCCTGCCTCAAATAAATAAATAAATATTTTAAAAAGAACAATACAACCATCAATTATTTGAACTGTAAAAATAATTTTTAACTTACACAGAATTCTGCATCAACCAATTTAGGAAAACATTCTTTTCAAAAACCCAAGATACATATCATAAAAATTAGCCCAGGACTAGTACATAAGGCACGTCTAAATAAAATTGAAAGAATTAGCATTGATATAGGTCATATCCTCCAACAAAAATAATGAAGATCATCAGTAATAGCAAAAAAAAATCTATAGACTTGGTTGGGTGTGGTGGTACAGGCCTATAATTCCAGCCCTCAGCAGGCTGAGGCAGGAGGATTGATTGCAAGTTGGAAGGGCAGCCCAGCAACGTAGACTCTGCCTCAAAAAAAACCAAACCAAACCAACAAAACTAGGTTTGAAGATTAAACCACTGTCCAAATAACTCACATGATGGGTCAAAGTGATATAGGCGAAAGAAACTCCTATCCTGCTAGAATGTCCAGTAAGAGTTCATGTTCTCTAAAGTTGAAGAATGAATTCTAGGAACAATGGAAGTTTTTTCTTTTTTTTTTTCTTTTCTTTGGTACCGGGGATCAAACTCAACCTTGTGCTTGCCAGGCAGGTGCTTATGCTGCTGAGCTAAACCCCTGGCACAATGGAGGTTTAAGAGCAGAACATATTTATTGAGAGAAAGAAAGCTTCTGTCTGAGAGAGAGACAGAAGAGGTTGAGTGGGTTGCCAAAGACCTTGCTTTTTCTAGGGATTTTATAGAACAAAACCACAAAGTGAGGCAGGTCCAAGGTGGGGAAAAATGGGAACTCACAAGTTGGGCATGAGGTGGGACAGAACTATGGTCAACCAATAAAATTACCAGTATAATTGCTCAGATAAAATTGATCAAACAGGGATCAAATGGGGAAGCGAGTCACACAGCCAGCAGGCATGAATACAGAACAGGGCCTTTGCCTGTAGGGTGCTGGGCTAGTGGCTCCTTCTGGCTTCTTCAAAGTGATCTATACCGATTTAGAATATCAGTGTATCCTCAGGAAGTGTGTGGGTGCATTTGTTTTATCTTTTGTCTTCAGATCTGGCCCCCAGTGGGAAGTGTCTGTCTTCCTACAGTTGCGAAGCATCTGGGCTTCTGCACTGGCTCCTTCCAGGATCTAGCTCTGACTGCCTAAAACATTTTTATCTAACTTAGCTACCTGTCACAAAAGGGAAACTGATGATCTGAATGGCCAACTTCCATGAGTTGATACAGCTGGAGGAAAATCTCTGTGCTGTGATGACTGAAAAAACCCTGAGAAAAGGTTAAGGCTGTCGTAAGGCTGTTTTCACATCTTCGTCGTGTCTTGGTGGGTAAAGGAGACCTCTCGACGCTCTGCACATCAATCTGCTGGGCCTCACACACTGCTACATATACTGCTACACATACTGCTGAGCTTAGAGAGAAAGATTGTGGGGGTCCTCTGACGGCTAGGAGGGGTTAGATCTTACTTCCGGTTATGGAGATGACAATGTGTGGGGTAACAACCCCTGGAACCTCCAAACTCACATGCAATCAGAAAAGAGGACCTTTCTGGGAGGGAAGCTAGACAGACAAAATCATACTTCTTGCCGAGAGGCAAGCCTATAAATGCTCCTGCCTAGCACGCGACAGTGACTAAATATAAACAAAAACTTAACAAAACCAAGATGCTGTGTAGTTGCCAGATCTAGTTCCAAGCACTGAGTCAGTCTTGTTTCCTCCTCCATCAGATTCCAAAACAGCCTTACATGAATTTGGCTGACCATAGCTAAAAGATAAATTTAACCATGCCTCCCACTCAACTTATCCAGGGCCCAGTGACAAAAGAAAAACAGAAAGACTGCAGTAAAATCTCCCGTTGGCAAGGAGAAGGGAAACACTGGACAGCAAGCATGGGCGGGAGCCCGGACGGTCCTGAGCAAGACCTTAGCCCTTGGTCGCCAACCCAGGTGCCCCTCACCCGCTCCTGCGAAGTACAAAGACGCTGTGTGGGAGGGTGCTGTAAGAAAGGGCCACTTCCCCTGTGACTGCAGGGTGTGGGACCAGTCGCAGACCACTCTTTGCCAAGCTTGCTGTTCTCTGAGAATATAGTTCCCCATATCCTCACAAGCTGTTGCTCCGTTTCACTTTGACAGATTTTGTTCATCAGTGACTATTACTTGTCAAAGTCCTTGATCTGAACTTGCCCTTGTGACATCTGCCTCTTAATAATAATCACTGCCCTTGTGGCCTTGTGCTTGGCTGGAGGGCGTCCTCTGCACTTGATGTGAGGGGCAGAGCTAACTGCACCCCTGCCTGCAGTCTGCATCCAATGTGTGTGCCACGGTTCCCAGACTCCAGTGCAGGTGGCCAGGACTGTCACACAGGCTAGAGCACAAACAGCACATTTCCTGGGAAAACCAAAGTACATAAGGCAGTGACATCTACTCCAGATAAGGAAGACGAATAATGATTTCCAAGAGAGGCATAGCCTTGGCAAACAGGGTACTGGGGAATGGGCCATGGGACATAGGTATGTGACGGGCTGGGGAGTCACTCTGAGTAGTTTATTGTAGCAGGAAAATAGGTGCTCAAGTTAGGGAGTTGATGGTGACATCAGACGCCACCTGGATTCACAGGTCTTCCCACCTTGGCTTAATGCCTCCAGTGACAGCCTATAGGCTAAGTGAGGTCTGCGGCCTGCACAGGAGGGAGAGATCAGAGCACATGGCCCCACATCTGGACTGGATGTACTACCTGCCTCTCCTAAGGAGACAGTCCCCCAGGAGACGGCCACCACACTGCTGCTGCTGAGAGAGTTCCTGTCACAGCATGGCGGTGCGCACCCCGGGCCTTGACACTGGAGTGGACACTAACTAGACCAGCCCTGTGCTGGAATGCACAGCTGCTCCTGTCCTTCAGGCAGGAGTGTTTTCATGACAACCACGTAATGCCGAAGGACAGCAGTAGTCAAGTGCACTGTGAAATAGTGAAGGTCCCTGGAAATCCTTCTCTTTGGAAATGGCCCAGTAAAAACCTGGTAAGTCAGTGGAAGGAAGGAAGAAGGAGAAGGGAGGGAGGAAGGAAGAGAGGCAGCTTTATCCCCAGGGGCCTTATGCGAGCAGCTGGCCCCTCTCCTTACCGCTCATAACTTCTACCTGACCCTGGCCTCAGCGGCACGGAGCTCACCTGACCTGGCCTCACGGCTCCTGACACAGCCGTCCTCTTGTTGGATTTTGGCCTGATCAGTTGTTTTCTCTCTGGCTGAGCAACTTGTGGCCATGGTGCCCCCTCACAGTACTAGAGTCCACCTAACACCCTGTAACCCCGAATTCTTATCACTCAAATTATCCCTTTGGACACCAACATCAGTGACCAGGGTTGAGCTGAAAGTGAACCACAGTAGCACCTGCAGTATTTGGGAACATTTTTCTAAAGGACAGGCTGTGCAAATACAGCTGTTTATTTTGAGCAGCTTGTGGCAGTGGATCTTGACTTTCAGCTGTTTGGGGATTTTCTCCCCCAAAGCACTAATCGCAAAGTCTGTCGCAAAGTCTGGCAGGTAGGATTTGTCTCACATGGAACTGCTGTGCTTGCCACAGAACAGTAAACACTGGACATCTATAACCCAAAAATCTGAGATGTTTCAAAATCTGAAAAGTTTTGAATGCTAACATGAGACTGCAAATAGAAAATTCCACACCTGACCTTATGTAACAAGAAGTCACTATAAAAACATTGGCACAGTCAAGATATTGTGCAAAATTACCTTCAAGCTATGGTGTCTAAGATGCATATGGAACATAATGAAGCCAGGGTTGGTGGTACTGTTATCTCAGCAATGTGAGGAGCAGAGGTTCAAGCCTAGCCTGGGTAACTTAGCAAGACCCTGTCCCACTCTCCACCAAGAAAAGGGGAGGCTATGGATGGTGCGTGCGAAGGTGTGCTCAGTACCAGGACTAAAAAGAAAAGAGGAAAGAAAGGAAGAGAAGGAAAGAAAGAAAGAAAGAAAGAAAGAAAGAAAGAAAGAAAGAAAGAAAGAAAGGAGAGAAAGAAGGGAGGGAGGCAAGGAGGAAAAAGAAACATAATGAATTTTATATCCAGATTTGGGTCCCATTTCCAAGATATCTCACCATGGGTATACGAATATTTAAAAATCCAAAACACAAAACACTTTAAGTTCCAAGCATTTTGGATGAGGGATCCTCAACTGGCATTATCTTTTTGGTAGAACCCTTCTCTCTCCTCTAGGTGTAGCCATGGGGATGGGGCTAAGGGAGTGGACCATTGGTGGTAACCAGGCTCTGAGGGGGCAGGTTGAGCCCCTGGACACAGGATAAGGAGCCAAGGGAGAGAAAGGAAGTCCCTCTTATGGTTATTTCCTGTTTCCTTTCTCTCTACTTCCTTTCACAACCCATAGACCCCTCACATTTGAACCGCCTCCCTCTTATTCCATGCACACCTCTGAGACTTCTGTCAGGTGTCCCCCAGCTTCAGACAAGGACCTCCAGATGTCTGTAGCAGTACCATGGTCACTTTGGGTCTGTGACAGAAAAACTCCAGATAGAGCTCTGTGACGTGGCTGCTGATCCTCGGCTCCATTTGGCACCTGGTACTCTAACCAGGGAAACCATCCACTTCCTCACCCGGGACACAGCCTGAGGCTGAGACTCCCTTTCAACTCTCTCAGAACAGCAGGGTACTAAGAACAGACACCTGGTGGGGACATGGCTGGCTGCACAGGAGACTCTGTCACTGTTGCTTTCTCCCCTTCCCCACCCTGGACTGAACCAGACAGGATTAGGGAGGTGGGTATGCCAGCTCATTCTCTCTTGGTACCAACACCTTCTTAAGAGTGCTTCACTCCTTCCTTTCTGGGCATCTCAGCATGCGCCTGTCACCAGTTAGTGCAAGTCTTGCTAGGTTCTAATTTTTGAAGTGAGAATATTCAAGGTTATCACTGTTCATATCCACCCTCAGCCCAAGGAAGGGCATCGTTTAACGCAGACACCACGCCTGCGATGTTCCTGGCATAGGGAAAAGTTGAGTAACAGGATGGTGGTGGTGGCATGTTCTAGTCTTTCTTGAAAAGCTTAATAGCTCCTGCACTGAAATATTTCATCTGCCTTTGGAAGTGCATCATAAAGAATAAAAACATAAAACTTCAGCATTTCTCCATTCAAGTGCAGTTAAGAACCTGGGTGGAACAGGAAGTTCTGGGTTGCTGACTAAGCAATGTAACGTATAATACATTCATAACATTTATAATCATAACCCTCATTAGCAGCTCCAACTTGGCTTCCAGAGTCCCAAGGCCCTCGGCACAGAGCTTCAGCTTTCCGAGTTCCTGGCCCACATAATTAATCTTTGATATTTCAATCTCTGTTTTCTTCTCTGTAAACTGTGAAGGTGATCCTGGCCTGCCCTTCACCTTGCTGAGATTCAGGACACCTGTACAGCCTGGTGACATCCTCAAAGCCACCCTGACCAACTGATTTCTTGTCAAAATTTTAGAGATAAAGAAATTGAGGTTTTCAGGAGTTAAATGGTCATTTGTCCAAGGTCACCAGGAAACAAGCAGTGCCTTCAAAAGTAGCCAGTGTCACAGGTAGGTGTCCTTCAGGGGTGACCTCATGCTTTCAGGACATGGGGCTTTGGCACAGGCTTTTCTACAGTTCTGTAAAGTGTAGCTCTATAAAGGGGAGTTTATTCCTTCTGCCTGAAATATTCCTTCCATTGTATCAGCTACTCCTTCCGCCTGAACAGGACTAGCTATGGATTGGGCTCACCTGACAACTACTCCCATGTTCATTCTTCTGAGAGCAGTGTTCTTCACTTCTTTAGCTCTTGAGAGAATTGCCCTTTCTCTAATCCTAATCCACATGGCTCAACTGTCAATCAAGGTCCTCCTTCATCTCCTGGCAACAAAGCAGAGATGTGTGACTGAAGCCTGGCCAATCAAAGGGCCCAATCCCTCTGGGCACTGTGATTGGTTCAGGGATGAGCACGTGACCCAATTATTATAATTTTCCCTCCAAGCAATGATAAATGAAAATGATATGCTAGTGTAACCCAAAGCCTTTTCTCATTTATCTAATTGTTCCTACAAAAGAAATGCCTTGTTTGGAACTGCTGCATCTTATGAAGTTACATTTTAAATATCGGCTCATTTCATGAGATTGCTCTATGTAAAGGTTGACATGAATGTGCGTCATCCCAGTACAGTGTGAAAATCTGCTTTGCACAGATTTGCAACACCTGCTATTGTCAATCTTTACATATCTGCCAGCTTGATTAGTGAGGACAGCTGCTGAAATCTGTTCCCAACTCTGGGTTATGTTCCCTTTTGGGTTATGTTCCTCCATGCCTGACCTACCCTTGCTCTTGATTCTAAATTCTTTGAGTGATTCTTCATCCAGTTTTATCAGTCTGCTTGTTACATGGTCTCACTATTATTCTAGACTGCGAAGTAGTCTTTTTTAGGCAGATACTTAGACATTAGCAGGACTGAGAGACAAAAGGGTCTAAAATAGCATGCACTGCCAGTTAAGAAACAAAGACTTCAATGTAACGTATAATACATTTATAATAAGTTGTTAGATCTCAGGCCTAAAGAAATCCTACAGAGCAGGATGATGTTTTAAAGTTACACACTGTGCATCTTCTTTTTGACACCCAGCTCCCGGCTATGTAGTTCTAGAAAAGGTATACAGAATTCCTGGTGTCCATAGCCTCTAACCCAATGATATCAGTCCAATGAAATGTTCTTTAAAGATCCTCCTGCCTTGGGCTGGATTTTATTTAAATTAAGAACTTTCTTTCATAATTTTTGTGGTTTTTGTCTTTTTGAGACAAGGTCTCACTATGCAGTTCAGGCTGGTCTTGAGCTCACTTTGTAGCCCAGGATGGGTCAAATTCGCAAAAATTCTCCTGCCTCAGCCTCCCAAGTGCTGGGATTACAGGCATGCACCATCATGCCTGACTTCTTTCGTAAGTTTATTTCATGTTACTTACATGACTAAAGCCCCTGAGGAAACACTGATCATCTATAAAGGGTAGGGAGATATTTTGCAATTTCAGTGTAATTTATAAGTAAAATTTTAATAAACATCATAATCACCATAGTTCCCTGGACCCCAAGAGTAACTTTTGTGTGCATAAAAAGGTATCCAAATTCACATTTGGTGCAGATGCCTACATGGCATCACTTGGCTTCTCACTTGGAGGTACAATTCTCTTAATATCTACCCATACTTCTGCATGGCTATCTAGGTGTCTTTTTTTTTTAACCTGTGTCTTGACTGAATTCTTTCATCAAGTGAACAAAGAACCAAGGACCAAGGTAGCAAGGGGCCAGTTTCTTGCTGCAACAGGATTCAGCTACCCAGTGACAATCTTTTTTTTTATTTATCCCTTTTCTTTTTAAATTCCTTGCTGCTGTTGAGAACAGTTTTAGAAGCCAGTTATTAGTGGTTAAATGAATGAATGAAACTTTTGGGGGGATCTGTTCATTTTCTGTTTAGTTTGGAGTGGCTCCTGTAGTTGGATTACTGCTAAGCCTACCAAGGTCAACGCCAGAGGACATCAAGCTTTGAGAATCTCAAATTCTATCAGTTACGTTGGATGCTTAGGGTTAGGGACATGACTGTCCTATTTTAGGAAATGATACTCCCCATGGAATGTCCTTGATGAATCAAATTTTACTAGTAATCTGCCATATCTCTAGAATGGAATCAAAGGACTAATCTCAAGTAACATCATCTATGTGGGAGGCAAAGCTAACAAAAGAGGGATTTGGGGTTTAACCAAGAGCTATATCAAGTGGCATTTATGAAATGCAATCCTTTGGGAAAAGTGAAGCCAGATGTAGGATGAAAAACTAAAAAAGACATATAAAAGAGGTGATTCCTACTGGGACTTTAGCAGGGTTATATGAGCAGCTCAGTAGTAAAACACTTGCCTAGACTAGGTTGCACTCCATGAAAAAAAGAAAAAAAAAAGAGGAAGGAACTGAGCATGGTGGCACATACCTGTAATCCTAGAACTTAGGAGGCTGAGGCAGGAGTATTGTCATGAGTTTGAGGCCAGCCTGGGCTACAAAGTGAGTTCAAGTCCAGCCTGAACTGCATAGTGAAACCTGTCTCAAAAAATAATAAAAAGAGAAGAGGACTTTTATGAGAAGCAGTATAGTACTCTGGGCTCCCCGGTTACATTTTGGAGGAAATAATGCCATCACGGCTTGAGAATGAAGCAATATTATAGGTTTCTAATGCTTTTCCACATTTCTGAAGCTGTTTTTTTTTTACCTTTTTGGTTGCTGGGTCTAGATACCCACTGACCAAGAAGAAGATCTTGAATCCTCAGCCCTTTTGGAAGAAGTGGCACAAATTCTCAAAAATTCTCCCCTCACTAGGAGAGGAAACAAATGTTTCTGTATTAGAGTAAGTGTTGGAGTACCTGGAATGCCCATATGTTCCCTGAGGTAATAAAATCCCCAAGCTCATTCAAAGCAATCTGGTTTTTGTCTGCTTTTCAGTGTGTCAGAACCCAAAGGGCCACATTTACTAGAGTAGGAGGAGACTCACTCTTAACAGGGAATTAGACCCCGGATTTGAAAAATAGATAGAAATTAGATAAAGGAAAGAGAAAAAGAAGTTCATTCCAGGTAGAGTGTATGAGGGACTTAATAGCTTAGAAGATCTTTTAAAAACATAATCTTTTGTATAATTCTAAATTATCCTGAAGGTATTGTATATTATGATTTTCATCCCTCTTTTCAGATGGAAAAATAGAGGTTCAAAGAGATTAAAAATACTGTTCAAATTCTCAAGATTCTTAAGAAACAGAGTCAAGTCCCAAGGCCATGTCCTCTGACAAGGAATGGAATCCAAACTACTTAATAACTAATATTGCACAAGCATGATGCAGAGGTGAATTAGCTGACCTTGAAGACCATAAGCTCTTCTCTTTGGGTTAATGGCTTTTCCCAGCCTCTTTTCTACAGAAATGATATATGTCACTTCCAGGTCAGCTTCCAATTCTTTCACAATACCCTTGCTACTGGTCAGTTTTTCCCTGTCTGGGATACAATTCAAAAATTGCAACTTGAAGGAGGAGAAGTTTAATCTGAGTCATGGTTTCAGGGGATTCAGTTCATGGGTAGCAGGCTAAAAGGTGTAAAAATCATGGCAGAAAGGCATGGTGGAACACGCTTAGTTCATTTTGGCCAGAAAGCAGAGAAGTAGCATAGAGCAAGAGGAAGAGGAGACGAGCCAGATATAGATCCAGAGGTAACAACTTTATGACTCATTTAGACACACCCAGAAGTGTACCTCACTAATCCTCAAAGCCAGTCAATTTGACACTCTACAGTAACTACCCAATTCTACCCCTTATCAACTTGACATCAAAGCACATCTCCTTAGATCGTACTTAATTTCCAAATAAACACAAGGTCCTCATATGGCCTAATGTGATACAACTACCCTAAATATGACCCAAATACAATAATCTCTTATCCAAAGTCTTAACAGTTCCAGCCTGGCTAAAAAGTTCAAGTCAAAGTCTCCTCTGAGACTTAAGGCAAACTCTTGCTAAGAACCCCTGTAAAAACAAAAAACAAGTTAAATAATCCCAAGGTACAAGAGTAAACATTTCCACTCCAAAATAGAGAAATAGGGTATCTCTTAGTCATTTTCTCCATGGCTGGGACACAGTAACTGACACCCACAATTTAAAAGAGGTGAGATTATTTTGACTCCAGTTTCTTAAGGTTTCAGTTCATAGTCAGCTGGCTCCTAAGCAAGGTGGCCTGGCAGAGAGATGAGGTGAACAAATAGCTGCTCATGAGATGGCAGACAAAAAGCGGAGAATAAAGGGAGATGCTAGAGAAGGAGAGAAAACCTTCCAGGACATGTTCCCAGTGATCCCCTCTTCTGACCAGGTCCCACCTATTAGCAGCAAGACAACTGTAACCCCCTTAACCCAACCATCTTTCAAAAGCTCTGCTTTGAGTGCATGAGGTTTGAGGGGAGGAATAACATCTAGATATAAATCATAAAAGGGGGGATAGAAAAGAATAGGACCAAAGCAAGACTGAAACGCAGCAGAGTAAATATTAAGTCCTATAGCTCCATGTTCAGCATCTGGAGCACATGATTGCAAGATGTGAGTTCCAGAGGGTTTGAGGAACCCTCCCCCTCCTATGGTCTCATTGGTTGCAGTGCATGTGGCCTCTCTCTTGGGTTGGCTTCACTCATGACCTGCAGTTTTTCTTGGCAGACTTCCTACATTCCTGAAATCTCTGACTTCCTGGGGCATTGTACCTTTGGCTTCATCCTCACTGCCCTCTCAGGGTTTTTTCCTTGACCTCCCAGGCCTGCCTTTGAAATCTGGGTTGAAACTTCCCTAACCCCACAACTGTTGCATTCTGCATGCTGGTAAACCTAGCATCATGTGGACTACACCAAGCAGTATCAGGCCCCTTTAGACTATGCCTGCTGCAGTGGCCTCTGAGGGCCTGGATGCCTGGGCACAGTGAAATAAGTCCTGAGGATCCAATCCCTAGGAGGCTCCACTCGAGCAGGGTCCGAGGGATTTTCTTCTCAAATGAAAGTTGCTTGACACTTTTATATACTTGAGCCTGTGATGGATGGGATTCCACTAATTTCTGAGATGTCCTCAGAAATTTTTCTTGTATAATGTACTAGGTTTCCTTTAATGGCCCTAATCTTTTCAGCAACTATACTTCCATTGGCCCCAAATTTATATGTGTTTCCTTTTTGGCCAAAATTTAAGTTTTTCAAACTTTTCTGTTCTTTTTTTGCTCCTGATTCTCACTATGAGTCTGACTGAAAGTAACTGGCAATACACCCCAAACTGAATGTTGGGCTGCCTTGAAATTTCCTCCATCAGATTCATTAGTTTATCATCCTTAATTTCCGTCTTCTGAAAAGTCCCAGGACATGGACTAAATGTGGACAAATTTTTTCTGCCAGAGTATAAATATGGATGGTCTCCAGACCACTTTCAGCAGTCCTTTTTCCAAACTAAATTCTCAAGAGCCCGGCCTTTAGTGTCTTCAGTCCTCTCTGCATTCTGATTTTCTAAGTCTTGGGCAGAACTGTCCATCAACATGCTTACATCACGCTAAGGTTTTTCTAGTCTACATTTCCAATCCCTTCCAAACTTTCTCCACAAACCAATTCTAAAAGCTTTTGAATCACATGGTTAGGTATGGTCACAGCAAAGACTTCACTTTTCTGGTACCAATTTTTTGTGTTAGTCTGCTTTTCCATGGCTGGGACACAGTACCCAACACCTGAAATTTAAAGGAGGAGAGATTTAATTTGGTTCACAGTTTCAAGGGATTCCATCTATGGTTGGCTGCCTTCAATGCAGAAACATCATGGGGGTGTGTTTTGCTGCTTTTCCATTTTAACTTATTGATTTTAGCACTTCTTTCATTTAGTCTTGGTCCTTCTTGTTCCTAATAAGCTTCTCTTGAGTCCTACTTAGACCCTGCCCAACAAGTCCCTGAAATATAGCACCCCAATGTAGCTTGTTTCTACTTATAGTTTCTTCTCCTTCTCCTTC
>PVLA01017248.1:0-17996 GCA_004027455.1 Hydrochoerus hydrochaeris
ATATATATATATATATATGAATCAGGCAATAACAATTTAATAGCTGCAAGATAATGCAAAGGGAAACAATATAAGATAGATGTCAATGAAAAAGGAGACAACACAAATGACATTAAAAGATTATTTACAGATATAATAGCATAAATTTTCCCAAACATGGGAAAAGAAACTGACACCCAGATAATAGAGGCATATATTACTCCATTTAGGCATAAACAAAATAAATCTGCACCTCAACATGTAATAATCAAGATCCCAGAAATCCAGCACAAAAGCAGAATATTAAAACCTCTAGAAAAAAGAAACAGATCGCCTATAAAGGAAAGCCTATCAGAATCATGGTATACTTCTCAACACAAACCATCAGTCAAGAAGAGCTTGGAATGAAGTATTTCAACGACTGAAAGAAAACAACTTCCAAACCAGATTCATGTGCCCTGCAAGGCCATTTTTCAAAATCAATGGAGAAATAAGACACTTTCATGGCAAAGAATAAGACACCTATTAAACTGAAGAACTTTATAACAATCCAACCAACAACACAAAGAGTATAAAAAATATTCTAGAAAGAGACAGAAATGATCACAATTCCAAGAACAACAATAAAAAGAACAAGCAACAAACAAGTAGGACAAGCAATTAAACAGAGTTAAAAGTAGAGAACCAACAGCAGAAAGATAACCTGACAAAGATAAGAAAATACATAACAGTTATAACCATTAATGTAAATGGACTCAGTGCACCAATCAAAAGAAACAGACTGAAAGAGTGGATTAAGAAACAAAATCCAACAATATGCCATGTTCAAGAAACACATTTAACTCAAGTGGAAGTTCATAAACTGAAAGTCAAAAGATGGAAAACAATACTCCACACAACAGGAGCAGAAAAAATAGCAGGGATAGAAATTGTGTTTGCAAACAATGTGAACTTCAAACCAAGAATGATCAAAAGAGATAAAGAAGGTCACTAATCCTTTTCAGGGAAAAACTTCAAGAGAAAGTAAAAACAATCATAAATATATATGTACCAAATACATAAGACAAATACTGAGACATGAAAAATCAAAAGCAATAATCCAGTCATAATGGAGGAACTCAAAATTCCATTGTCACAAAGAGCCAGATAAACTAGACAAAATATCAGCAAAGTAATAATAGAACTACATCAACCTTGTGAACAAATGGACTTTGTAGAGGTGTAAAGAGTGTTTCACCCAACAACATCAGAATATACATTCTTCTCAGCTGCACATGGGACATCCTCTAAAATAAATCATATACTAAACCATAGAACATGCTTAAGTAAATGCAAAAGAATTGAAATTATCCCATAAATATTATTTGACCACAGTGCCAATAAATTGAAAACTAGTGACAAAAGAAATCATAAAAACTTCATAAACACATGAAAATTCAGGAATACCTTCCTGAATAATCAATGAATCACAGAGAAAATTAAAGATAAAATTAAAAAGTATCAAAGGAAACAAAAATGCAAATACAACTTGTAGGAACCTGTGGGACACAATGAAAGCAATCCTCTGTGAGAAATTTATTACACTGAATTCTCACATCAGAAAGACATAGCAATCACAAATAAACAAACTGATGCTACACCTCAAACATCTAGAAAAAGAAAAGCAAGGCAAACCTAAAACCAAAAGAAAGAAGAAAATTATAAATATCAGAACAGAAATTAATACAATTTAGACAATACAAAGAATTAATGAGTCAGAGAGTTAGTTATTTGAAAGAATAAATAAAATTGATAAGCCCTTAGCCAATTTTATCAAAAAAGGAAATAAAAAATTCAAAGTCATACAATAAGGAGTAAAAGTGGTGAAATCACTACAGACCCTGTGGATATACAAAAAATCATGAATACCTACTTCAAAAGCCTTTATTCTCATAGGTTTGATAACAGAAAAAAATGCACAGATTCCTAAAAGCATAAATTACCAAAGCTGGCTCAAGAACATATAAAACTGTTGAATAACCCAGTTTCAGTTAAGGAAATTGAAAATGTAATTAGAATCTTACCAACAAAGGAAAGCCCAGGTCCTGATGGGTTCACTGCTGAATTCTGTAAGAAATTTAGCAAAGACTTAATGCCAACACTCCTCAAACTCTTCAATGAAATTGAAAGGGAAGCAATTCTCCCTAACTCATTAATGGAAGCAAGGATTACCCTAAGACCAAAACCAGAGAAAGACCCAAGCAAAAATGAGACCTCTAGGCCAATTTCTCTAATGAACATAGATGCAAAAATCCTCAGTAAAACACTGGCAAGAGGATGCAGCAAATCATCAAGAAGATTATACACCATGACCAAGTGGGACTCCATGCCAGGAACGTAGGAGAAAACTGAAAGGTTTCAACCTAAAATCAGGAACAAGAAAAGCTTGCCTACAATTACCACACCTATTAAATATAAGTCATTAGCCAGAGTATTAGATAAGAAAGAGAAATAAAAGGAATAAGGATAGAAAGGAAGAAGTTAAATTATTTGCAGATGACATGGTAGTCTATATAGAAGACACACAAAACTCCACTGAAAGACTACTAGATCTAATAAATAAATTCAGTAAATGTACAAATGCAAATACAAATGCAAAGTCAACACTCAAAAATCAATAGCATTCCTGTACACAATTAACAAACTCACTGAGGAAGAAATAAGGGAAACCATGTCCTTCACAATAGCACCCAAAAAAATGAAATACTTAGCAATAAATCTAACAAAGGAACTAAAAGATCTATGAGTTGAAAATTGCATTACTCTAAAAAAGGAAATTTAAGAGGAATTCAGAAAATGGAAAGATATTCCTTGATCAAGGATAGGAAGAACAAACATTGTGAAAATTCTCCCAAAATTGTTATACAGATTTAATGCAATTCCAATCAAAATAACATTGCTGTATCTCTCAGATATAGAGAAATAATTCCTAAAATTCATCTGGAACCATAAGAGACCTAGAATGGCAAAGGCAATCCTGGGCAACAAAGACAAGACAACCCCTGACTTGAAGTTATACTGTAAAGCTACTGTGATAAATCAGTGTGGTACTAGAATAAAAACAGACCTGAAGATCAATGGAATAGATTAGAAGATACAACCACCACTACAAAGACACTCAGCCACCTTATCTTTGACAAAGGGATCAAACATATTCACTGGAAAAAAGATAGCCTCTTTAATAAGTGATGCTGAAAAAAACTGGCTTTCCATATGCCACAAACTAAAATTAGATCCATGTCTATCACTATGCACTAAAATCAAAATGGATCAAAGATCTAAATATTAAAACAGAAATAATAAGTCTGATGGAAGACAAAGTAGGTAGAATCTTGAAGACCTAGGGGTAGGTAGAGAGTTCATGAACAAAGTGATATACTTCCAGAGTCAAAAACTTGAATTTCATCTTCTTGAAAAGTGTTTGCATGTCAAAAAAAAAACCTCTAACAGACTGAAAAAAAAACCACTAATTGAGAAAAAAATCTTAGCTAACTCTCCTTCAGACAAAAGACTTCTATCTAGAACATATAAAGAATTTAAAAAGATCAGGCCCCCAAAATTCAAAGACCCAATCCAAAAATGGGCATCTGAGATTAATTATGCACTTCTCAGATGAAGAAATACAAGTGGCAAATAAATATATGATATATTGTTAAGCATTATCTGTCATTAAAAAATGCAAATTAAAGCAGTGCTGAGATTCCATCTCACTTCAGAAAGAATGGCTAAGATCCAGAAATCAGTCAATAACAAATGCTGGAGGGGCTGTGGGAAAAAAGGAACTCTTCTCCACTGTTGTTGGGAGTACAGACAGGTGCAACCACTGGGAAAATCAGTGTGGAAGTTCCTCAAAAAGCTATGATTACAGGTAGTATTTGACCAAGCTACTCCACTTCTGGGCATTTTTCCAGAAGACTTGAAAACATCACAGCAGTGGTTTATGTCCATCCATGTTTATAGCAGCACATGTAATTCCAAATCTTGGAAACAACCCAAATGCCTATCAACTGAGGACTGGATAAAAAAGATATGGTGTTTTTATACCATGAAGTACTATGCAGCTATAAATAATTATTGCATCAAAGCTTTTATAGGTAAATGTGTGAGACTTGAGACCATACTTAGCATAAGTGAAATAAATCAGACTCACATGTGTATCATGTCTCCCTAGTGTAGAAACTTAAAAAGAAAATAAGATCCAAAATCTACAATAGATATTGTGAAAGGATAAGAAACTGCTCAAATGGGAAAAATAACTAGGATAGAGGAAAGGAGTAAAGGAAGGGAAAAGGAAAAAGATATACATTTTTTATATATACATAAAATAGGTAAAATGATTATACTGCTAATTCTATTAGTTCTTGGAAAAGAATACTTAATACTCATAGGATCAATTTGCATGTCTATATCTGGTAATCTAAGCAACTTTTCTGTAGATAACAATATGAAATATTACAATCATTGTTAAATTCCTATCATCTTGCTTTTAAAGTATATGTTGTTTTGGTTTGGGATTTTTGTTGTTCTTGTAGTTGTTGTTTGTATGTCTCTTAGTTTTTTTTTTCTATGTTTTTTTCCCTTCAAAATAAAAAAATACTTTTAAATAAAATAAAATAAAATGCTATCCTAAAACACCTAGGAACTGTTAGTAGCACTATTATATTTTTTTATTAAACTTCCATGGATTCTCTCATATATGTCCATGACAAGACTGAGGAGAAAAAGGGATGATCACTCCAGAGCGCAATTCATACTTGGAAAATTAGGATATATTCAACTTAATATTTTTATTTTGGAGCTTTTCATGTACAAGTGACAGGCTACTTATTCACTCAAAATGGAAATAAAGGCACTGTCGTATATCCTACAGCAAGCTTGATACTGGAAATCATATTGAGTCAAGCTTCACAGAATCACAGATTTACTATTACTATTGTCTGGTATTTCTACTTCCTTTCTTTTCAACTTGTGAGACTCAAATTTTTCTGATTCAAATTTGCTCCATGACAACTACTGAGACAGGATGTTAAGAGGAAACTACAATCTCCTCACTCTACTCATCAGATAATAAAAACTCCAAGACTTCTTTAATCCCTATTGCTACTTCCTGTTATCAATTTATTCTCCATAATCCTTTCCTACAGAAAAGCCATTATCATAAACAGAGAAGAATGATCTGAGAGAGAGAAGGTGCACCACAGAAAATAAATTGTTTTAGATGTGACTAAAAGTATGATTCTACATACACATTGACTGAAAGTTGAAAGTTAGAGCTAGACATAAAAGGCATTATTAATATATTTACTGCAACATGAGGTAAGAGAGAGAATTAAGACAGAGATCAATATTCTATTAACATTTAGTAGAAAGAGTTACAGTTTGACATAAGATGACGGCCACTAAAAGTGAACTGTAACTACCAGGGCATTTATAAAGTCAGAGAATAGAAGCCTTGCAATGATCACTTTATTGCATCACAAATCCAAATGTCTGAGTTCAGCCTTCAGTTCTCAGCATGAGTTGTCAATTATTTCACTAAACGTTCTGAAAACAATTTTTACTATGTTAAACCATTCTAATGAACAACATCCCATCCTAGTAGCTGTATTTATTATTAAAAAATTTATGAACTTGGTATAGAACCTAGTGCCTGTCCTCCCGTAGACTATGAAATTATCCTGCCACACATCACTCTAAAGGTGTCGGCACTCTTGATATTGCTGCACACAAAAAAAATCTCCTAGTAATTGCCCCCAACTCCAGATATTGTTTCAACGATACAATTTTTTAAGACACAGCGAGGAAACCTAATTAATTGAAGGAAAGGAGATTTGTGTCAATTGTTTTTCAATTATTACATCTCAATATTCTCTCTAATCTCATACTTCCTTTTGATCCCATTCTCAAATCATGGATGAAATTGCAATTAAGTAAATCTATATGCTGTTTCAAAATATGAAGATAAATCACAGAATTATTTGTTATCCAAATAAAGAATAGGGGCAGGGGGCTGATTTGCTGATGATGACTGGAAATTTGAATGACCTAAATACAATCTTGATGGTAAAGGTAGAGACAGGCAAATTAGAAATATGCTCACCGAGCTGAGACAGATTTGATTAAGATAAACGTCTCTTCTCCAGTCAGCATTTGAAGCATTTTGTCCCTCAATAACACTGTCCACACCATAAGTAACCTACATTGAATGGTCCTCAATTTTAACAATCCTTGTAAACATGGGACTTAGCAGTTATTTTCATGATGTAGATGAAACACCTGTAACTTTAAATATTTTAAGAACTACTTTTTGTTTTGAGGTTAACTTTTCCATGATTACTGACACAAATTATTAATAGTGAGCAAGTCTTCACTGGGTAACAGACAGACTATGTACTCCTACTCCTCATGTAGTTGTTACATTAGAAGTCACCCCAATGCCTCCATTGTGAGCTACACTACAGTAGCACATATTTGCCTTTTTTTCGTTTAGAGGATCATCCTACATCCACCTCCGTGAAAAACACTGATGTGGTGAGTCTTTGAATATTTTTAACTTTCAAAAATTTCATGCCCACAAATCAATGTTTTATTTCCCAAGTCTTTTAAATTTTAATCTAATACTCAAGGCTAAATCTGAACTTGATGATGGTTTTGAAATAAGAAGATTGGGAACTTTGGGCGCTGGGAGAACAGGCAGCCTACAGGCCGCGCTGGTAAGCAGCTAGGGGCCTTGTCAGTGCCCGGGCTAAGGATCAGTCATCTCTCCATTCCCCTTAGCAATCCATATCTCCTCTCCCCGCCCCCCCGCCCCCTTAGCAAGTCGGCACTGGCGGTCTGAGTATCCTTTGGGAGGATGAATGTACGCATCCTGGCAAGTAAGGGGGATTTCCTTCTACCATCTCTTTGAAGGCAAATATTTTTATCACTGTTTTACTCAGTTTTGATTAATGGTACTGCTCTATTCAATATTCTGTTTTTATAAGTTCGATATTTCCTTCCATTTTCCTCTACCTGATTGAAAGGACAGCTAATGTGAACAGAATGGGATGTACTATTGTGCCTATTGCTCATGTCCTGGTGACCTGCTGTGAGGTTCTGTGGTAGTTTCACTGCACTGAGGGCATGGGTTTGTTCTGTCTTGTTCTGCTGTATTTTGCTACCTTCAAAAAAAAAGTAGATAACAAAGTAACAAAATACCTCCAAAAAACTCCCGACTCCACCAAAGCTGATCCATAGAGCATGGATGAGGAGAAACTCAAAAACAAGGCAACAGAATTATATACGGTGTTTAAAAAGTAAATAACAACAACAAAACAAGTCAGTAAGGTACTGAGCAACCTGAAACAGGATATAACAGGATAAACGGATAATGGACTTAAAAAGTAAAAAGAAGAAAAAAATGTGCTCTAAAGGATATGGCTGCATGTATGTTTAAGTGTGTAGGATTCATAACCATGTTGCTAAGTTGTTACTGGATCATTGAACTTCTTTGCAATCTCACTTTTTGAATGTCCACTTTGTATTCTTTAATTCTGTAACTTTAACAACTATGTCTAAGAAGACAATATGTAATTTATCAACTAGTGATTTCTTACTGCTTATTTTTTTTGACATTGTGTATTGTTTCTACCACTTTTTCTTTTTGCTTTTTTTCTCTTTAAATAAAATTTTTAAAAAATAAAATAAATAAAAAGATTGCATTTGCCCTGGCTTGGTGGCAAACATCAGTAGCCCCAGCATGCAGGAAGCTGAGGAAGGAAGATCATAGTGAGATCAAAACCAGTATTAAATACATAGTGAGACCCTATCTCAAGAATAAAGGGAGGGGGTGGGTTTTACGCTGAGATCTACTTATTTGCATCACATTTTTTAAAGTAACAATTATACCACATTTTTTTCTGAATGTGTAAGTTCCTTTGCTGAAAATATTGGAGTAGCACTGCACTACATTCTTACTCCTATATGATACTTGATTTTCTTCAAGGACATTTAAGAAGATATTCTTCTCTGTTTCTTCAATTTCAAATTATGGAGAAAATGGCTCCTTCACATATGCTGTTTAAGTCAGGCATGGTGCCACATGACAGTAATCCCAGCACTCAGGATACTGAAGCAGGATTGAGTGAGTTTGAGGCCAGCCTCGCCTACATAAGTGAACTCAAGGCCAGCTGAACCACAAACAAGACCCTATCCCCCCAAAAAAATATATTTTAAATAATAAATAAATAATGATAAGCATAAGGTCTCTGGGGAGGAAAAGATCATTTATAAGTCATGCAATCATTTTTTATTTTCAATAGCAAATGGGAAATAAATGTACTCTGCAATTGCTTTAGGAATTACTTAAGGTAAAAAATGGAATTCCCTTTGTATGGCAGAATTAACATTCTTCTCTCAATTACTTAACCTAACCCTATCCCCTGCTTTTCTCAGCAACAGAAGGTGTGTAAGGAGATTGTTCTTCAACTCCATCATTCCTTGTATTTATAAGTCGATCTTTGAACTTTCTTAATTACTGCCAGTGTTTTCTACCATTAGTTGTCCAGAACAGGATGCAAAACATTGAGGAAAACCTTATTTATCTCTTTACTTCCAATGAGTTTGCTTGAAACTATTTCATATAAAGAGTGTAAGAAGAATAATGTTAAATGCTCAGCTGCTTATTAGCTGTTATTGTCTTTATGCCTGAAATCAAAGTTTAAAGAGTTGTGTATTTTTAAAGTCATCAGAATTGTTAGTATTTAGAGAACACATACACTGAAGTTGAGGGGAACAGGGAAGTTCTCATGAGGCATCTCTCAGGTAGGAGTCCAGGAAGAAACGATAGAGCCAGCACCAAATCAGAGTGAAATGTGGCATATGGAACACTGCACTCATTGTGGCAAGGCATGAGTAAAAGGAATCTATGGAACACTGATGGGGGGGCGGATGCAAAATTCAGATCATAGAACAACTTTCCACAGGCAAAACTAAGGCCTGGTTAGACATTGGCCAAGACAGGTGGTTGACATTGTGAGTTATAGAAAAATACAAGAAAAGATCCCTCTGACTCCTGGTTTTGCTCAAGGAATAACACTTCTTTTAAAATTTGCATAGGGGGAAAAAATCAAAGAATATTAAGGTTGGAGACTTTCCCTAGGAAACTATGAATTGACCAGCCTGACTTCCATATCAGGTGTCTATAATCTGAGTGGTGAGCTGAGGAGATGGTACTCAGCTGACTCACTGACTACCACAGTGATCAAGGAGGACACACAACAGGAGTATCTGACAGAAAAGGAGTATGGAAGTGGCCCTCAGGGAGCAAATCTTAAGACATAAGAAAGATAAATTTCTACATATGTGGCAGTATATACATGTATATGTATACAAGTACACATGTGATTTCTAAAACAGATACATGGTTTAGAACTAGATGTTCCCCAAAGCATCATGTGTTCATCAGTAGGGCTTTTCAAAGGTGGCATGATCTAGGTGTGAGAATTTGGATTATAAGTATGTGATAACAAAATTGCTGCACTAGTTGGTTTAGCATAGTTCTGGGTGTGGATAACTGAAGACCCAGTCTGGATGTGAGTGGCACCAACCAATATACTTGTAGCCTGAATGGTAAATAAAGGGAAATATAGACAACAGATTCACTGCCTTGTGCCATGAGCTGTTTCTCCTCTTATATGTCCCTCTGCCAGCCTGGCCTGTCTTAGAGCCAGCTGACAATAAACTAAAATGCCTACAATTTGTGAGCTGAAATAAACCTTTCCTTCTTCAAATTTCGATGTCAGGGATTGTGTACTAATGACAAGAATATTAAGACAATCATAGAAATCAATTCCAGAGAACAAGCTAGCATACCCTGAGACCCAGCCATGCTGGAACTTGGGGGACTGAACAAGAAAGCAACAAGTCCTTCCTCCTGGTACTCAGTGGCCTGATGAGCAGCAGGCGCACCAGAAAGAGGACAAGTCAGTGTCTCCCTTGAGCCTACCAGCATGCAGGCTAAGAATCAAATGTCCTATCCCCACCACCTGTCCACGTTTAGCAACTGGAAGGTGTCTAGGACAGCTGAGGTGATAGCAGCTAAGGCACATAAAGAAACTAAATGCTTATATTGTTGGGTTGATTATGCTGACCTGAGGCCAGAGGTCTGAGCATCTCTTGGGTGGTGACCGCATGTAATATAGCAAATATGGGGGATTTCTTTCTATCCTCTCTTTTAAAACAAATACTTTTGCTTTGTTCTGATTGTTTTGCTCTATTCAATATTCTGTTTTGATAGGTTTTATAATGTTCTGTTTTTGGCTTGATTTTTCTATACCTGATTGAATGGACAGCTATTGTGAAGATAACAAGACATACTATGGTACCTATTAGTGTTATTCAGTATCCTTCCCTTAAGTTCTGTACCAATTTCACTGAATTGTTTTGATTGGCTTTGTTCTGTCTTGTTTTGATGTACTTTACTACCTTCAAAATAAAATAAAATAAATCATTTCCAGGATTCTCAAAAATCACTAGAATGTAAAGAACAGTTTCTATCTTACGGGACATAGTTCATCCAGATTTACTGGGAACACATTGCAGGAAATGCTGTTGATAGCTGGCCCACTGACATGAACATTGTTAACTCAGAATGCCAGCATTAATTTCAGAATTCACTTGAGCCGGGCTGGAGTTCAGAGGTAGGGCACTTGCCAGTCAGGTATGAGACCCTGAGTTTGATCCCCAATACCACACACACACCCAAAACATCATTTGATTGGATCTATTTTTTATTATTTTATCTGTTTTATTATTAAGTTAAATGAGAGACTTTGCAGAGCAAAACTTGAAGATTAGCATGGTCAAACTAGGTTGATTGGTATATAAAATAAAAATATTCCCCCTAATTTCTGCATGACTCATGAGAGAAGCACAAACATTTTAAATATCCTAGTACAACCTCAAATAAGCTATTTTTTAAAAAAGAAGCTGCCATGTTGTTGTTCTCCTTCTCCTCATTTTCCTCCTCCTTCTCCTCCCCTCCCTTGTTATTCTTCTCCTTCTTCTCCTTCTTCCTTCTTCTCCTTCTCCTTCTTCTCCTCCTTCTCCTTCTCCTTCTCTTCCTTCTCCTTCTCCTTTTCTTCTTCTTCTTCTTATTATTATTATTATTAATTATTATATTATTCCAGTTCCCAGGACCATTTTACCAAGACTTTTCCACTCATAATGTGAAGAAAAGATCTACCCAACCATAAGACACTCAACATTTCAACACTATGTCCCTCTAGATCTTCTCTTTACTTTTAACTCTTCTTCCTTAGCTTAAATTCCTCCTCAAACTGGTATACAGGTGAAGGATAATTGTCTCACCACACTATTCATTATGTCTCTGAAATAAACTGACAAAAAATCAATCCACATATAATCATTATGTGACAAACTTATTATTATGCTTCACAGGAGTTCCATAGGAGGGAAAGAGATTATACAAAAGCCAGTTGTAAGCTAAATGTTTGTAAATTCTCTTCCTGAGACATAGGGGAAGAGGTTGACAGCCAGAAAGAGTTCTCTTCCTATGCAGAGGAGGTTTTCCAGTGACAGTCACATGTAGCCATCTCAGGCTTCAGATCCCCAGTCTCTTTCTAAGAAAAGATCTTTCCCAGACAAAAGGAGACATCAATTAGGAAAATCTCTGGCCTACATCCACGTTTTCTAAGACAGATGAATGTAGCTTTCTTCTTACATAAGGACAGTCCTTCACAGCCATTTGTGTGTCGGCCGCCTCTGGAATTTCCCTAAGAAACAGCTGAAAATACATCAAAGATATATCTTGGGAGCAATTTTTACTCTTCACATAGTTAAACAACATTTTAATAGGAAGTACAGTATTTAATATCTTCATTTCAGAGAAATGTACCCTCTACCAGGTAATCCTATGAGTTTAGAATGATAACATGTATGAAGAAAAGCACTGAGATGTGTTATGCACATAGGTCACCTCCCCACAAGGAATGTGATCACTATCCACACAAATATGTGCTAATAAAAATATGAATTAAAAAAAGAAAAACATTACATTTTATTTTTTAAGGTGGATAGTTGGAGACTTTTATAGGTAAATGAATGCAACTCAAGACAGTACTCATGAGTGAAATAAATCAAACCCATATGTGTAAACATCATATTGTCTCACCAATGTGAGAAAACAAACCAGTAAATAAAATACAAAATGTATGACAGATGTTGTAATCTATGAAGAAACATCAAATGAAAAGGCAAACTGTGATGGGAGAAAGGGGAAAAGAAGAATGGGAAAGAGAAAAAATATGTCTACAAACAAGATAGTTGCCATGGTTATACAGCTAGTTTCTCTTAGTTCATTGAGAAGACAGGTTTGCACTAATATTGTTTGGATGAGATATCATGTATTGTACTCTGAATACTTACTATGAAGAGAGCAATATACAATGTATTAAATAACATAATGCCTCTAACCTCTTTTGAAACTATTTTATTATTATTTTACTTTTTCTCTTTAAAATTGAAAATTAAATAAAAAACCAATCAATAAATAAATACTTCATTGAAAGTGTACACGACAGATTGAATGAATACAAAGACAGAATATCAGATTTAGATGACAGGCATGTGGTTAGTGACTACCAAATGAAAGATATCTTAAAAATAGCAAGGTACAGGAAAAATCAATCCAAGATGAAGCAAAAATAATCAAGATAAAATATATTGGAGTCAATGAGAAAGCAGGAGACAGAGAAAACTCCACAAAAAAACACTTAAAAGGAGTAACATTGGAAGCTTATCAAACATGGATAGAGCATTTGACATACAATTAAGTGAGACACATAACTCCAAATAGCCATAATCAAATTGCATCTACAGCAAGGCATATAATAATCAAGGTTCCAGAAATTAATATTAAAATCTGTCAGAGAAAAAAACCGAATCACCTGTAAATAAAATTGCATTAGAATCACAACAGACTTCTCAACATAAATTGTCAAGTCAAGGAGACGTTGGGATGCAGTACTTCATGCCCTAAACATAACAATATCTAACCAAAATTGATGTACTCTGGAAAACAATGTTTTGAGAATTAATAGAAGTACAAAATACCTCCACAACAATGAACAACTGAAGAATATCATTACCACCAAATCAGCTATTCAAAATACCCTAACAGACATTTTAGAAAGAGAAAAGGAAGACCACAATTCCAAGAACACCAATATAAACAAGCCACCAAGGAGGATAAACACAGAGGAAATAATATGGGAAGGATAAACCAATGTGTATCAGTTATAATCATTAATGTAAATGGTCTCAATTCACAGTCAAAATATAAAGACAAGCAGAATGAATCAAGAAATAAGATCATACAATATGCTGCATACAGGAAACACATTTAACTCAAAAAGAAGTTCATAGGCTGTAAGTTGAAGAAGGGAAAATAATATTCCATGTGACAGGAAACAGAAAAAAAGCAGAGATAGCTATTCTCTTTGCAGATAATATTAACTTCAAGCCAACACTGATCAAAACAGAGAAAAAAGTAACTACATACTTGTTAGAGGAAAACTCAAAGAAGAAGAGATATCATAGATATATGTTTACCAAATACAGGTGCCCCCAACTACATAAAATAATATTAACAGGCATGAAAAATCAAATAAATTGTAATGAAGGACTACAATGCTTCCACTCTCACAAATAGACAGAACAACTAGACAAAAAATCAACAAAAATATATCAGAAGAACTAAACCAAACCCATGAACAAATGGAATTAGTAAATGTCTAGAGAGTGTTCCTTCACATGATATCAGAATACATAATCTTCTCAGATGCACATGGGACCTTCTCCAAAATATACCACATACCAGCTCTTACAACATGCTTTAGTAAATACAAGCAAACAGAAATTATTCCATGCATATTTTCTAACCATTTTGCAATGAAACTGGAAAGCAATGTCACCACAGAAATTCCATGGAAACTAATATCAACCTACTCAACAACCAATGCATTACAGATCAAATTAAAGAATAAATTAGACATTTCATTGATAATGCCAATGAAATATATTAGAACTTATAGAAAGCAATGAAACCAGTACTAAGAGGAAATTTTACATCAGTGAATTGTCATATCAGGAAAACAGAGCAAGTTAAACAACCTAATGTTGAACTTCAAACTTTTAGAAAAATAAGAATAAGTTCAACCAACAACTCATACAAGTGGTGAAATTATAAAGATCAAAGCAGAAATTTATGCAATGGAGACTGAGAAAGCAACACAAAAAAAATTAATGAATTAAAGAATTGGTTCCTTGAAATTTATTTTGAAGGTAGGAAAGTACAACAGAACAAGACAGAACAAAGCCAATCAAGACAGTGCAGTGAAATTGGTACAGAACTTCAGGGCAGGATACTGGATAACAGTAATAGGTACCATAGCATATCTCATTGTCTTCACAATAGTTGCCCATTCAATCAGGTACAGCAAAATCAAACCAAAAACAGAACATTATAAAACCTATCAAAACAGAATATCGAATAGAGCAAAACAATCAGAACAAAGCAAAAGAGTGAAAACAATATTTGCCTTCAAAGAGATGATAGAAGGTAATCCCCTATATTTGCTATATCACAGAATGTCATCCTCCCAAAAGACGCTCAGACTTCTGGCTCCCAGTTGTTAATGGGCGGGGGGAATGTTTGATGATCAGCCAGGCAGTGATAGGCTCATGGGAGATGCTGACTGGTTCTTCCTGGCTCACCCACTGCTTGCTGGAGCCACAACTGTGTACCAGGAAGGTGGACAGATTGCTTTCTTGCTCAGTGCCCTAAGTTCCAACACGGCCAGATCTTGGGAGCTGCTGACTCAGTTCCTTGAAATTTAAAAAAAAAAAAAAAAAAAAAAGATAAACATTTTTCTGACCTTATCACAAAAAGGAAAAAAAAAAACACAAATCCATGCAATTAGGAATAAAAATGGTAAAATCATGAGAGATATTACAAAAATCAAAAAGTTCATCAATACCTATTTTGAGAACCTTTATTGCTAGACACATAGAAATTGCCAACACTGAATCAAGAAAATATAAAAATTCTAAATAACAAAGTATCAGTCAATGCAGTTGAAAATGAAATTAAAAACTTACCAACAAAGGAAATCCCAGGCCCTGACAGATTCATTGGTGAATTCTGTGAAATTTAGAGATCTAATGCCATTCATCCAGAAACTCTTTAATGAAATTGAAAAGGAGGCAATATTCCCACACTCATTCCTGATACCAAAACCAGAGAATGATCCAATCAAATAACAAAACTACAGGCCAATCACAACCATGAGCATAGATGCAAAAATTCTCAACAAGATACTAGCAGATGGAATGAAGCAAATCATCAAAAATATTAAAAATTATAAACAAGTAGGATTCATCCCATAGATGAATAAGACTGGTGATAGTGGTCATCTTCACCTTGCTCCTGATTTTAATGTTTTTATTTTAGAGAGAATAGAACCCAACAAAACAAAACAGAAGCTATCAAAACAAAGTAGTGAAAGTGGTACAGAAATACAAACAAGACAATAAGAAATCAACAGTGGCTACCACAGTATATCTTGCTAATTTCACAATAATTGTCCATATCATCAGACAGTAAAATTGAAAAAAAATGAAACAGAATAAAACCAATCAAAACACAGCACTGAATAAAACAAAACAATAAACTGGAATAAAACCATGCAATGTGAAAAATACTGCACACTGTTATATTCAAAATAGTTTCTCAGGTTACCAAACTCAGGAATAAAACAAACAAAATGGAACAAAACATTGCATTTCAGAAACAAGCCAGGAGGAAATCCCTCATAGTCAACACAGTGCACACTGCTATCCTCCAAGTAGATACCTAGGCCACCAGCTCCAGTCTTATTCAATACACTCCCAGAAATACTAGCCAGAGCAAATGGACAAGAGAAGCAAAAGGAATAAGGATAGGAAAGGAAGAACTTAAAGCATCATTATTTGCAGATGACATGATAGTCTACATAAAAGACCCCAAAAACTCCAATAATAGGCTTGTAGATTTAAAAAACGAGTCCAGTAGTGTAAATGGATACAAAAACAATGTTCAAACATCAATAGCATTCCTGAATACAAAAAACAAAATCATTGAGAGATCAATTACGGAAATAACACCCTAGAGCTTTCCACAACACTCGCTCCACTGTCACTAGATTATTTCTGTAACACATGCTTGTCCTCTATCTCTACCTTGTTTTGTTTTTAATAACTTCAGCCTCATAGAGGCATTGTATGTTCTGTTAGGAGGCAATGCCTGGTAGGTCATACTGGGATGTGACCTGGAAGCGTGTGATATTGGCCCACCTTCTCCCGCCTCTCTTTGCAACCTGGCCAACAAAGATGACCAGTTTTCTTCCATCATGCCATTTTTGCTTTGGAATAAGTTCACACTGTGTGAATCCACTGGAACTCAGCCAAGCTCTGGGGTTTAGCTTAGCTGGCTAAGAGCCTACCCTGGTAACCGAGAGGTCGTGAGTTCAATCCCAGATGTGGTAAGGGGGGAAAAAAAAAAATCACAAAACTCAGCCTGAACTCAGCCAAAACAAACCTATCTTCTTTAAGTAGAGGGTATCATGCATTTTGTCCCAGAGATAAGAGACAATGCATTTACACTGAATCTTCGTGATTATGTGTATACATGTTTACGATTGTTATCCTCTCAGTGAATTGATCATCTTATCATTATGGAAATCTCTTTTATTCCAGGTAATATCTGATATTAATATGGTCATTTCAACTTTTTAAAACCTATATTAGTTCATTTCCTTCCTTTTACTTTTGAGCCTGTTTTTTATATATGGTATGAGCTGCTTACAGGCAAAATTAATTTGAACACTATTATTTTACCCAAATGAACACTTTTTAATCAGTATATTTTTGCTATCTAGGTTAAATGTTGTTATTAAAGTGGACAGGTTTAGGTCTGGGAATTTAGCTCAGTGGCATAAGCATCTGTCGTGCAAGTATGTGGTTATGAGTTCAATCCCTGGTACCAAAAAAAAAAAGTGGACAAGTTTAAGCCAACAGTCTTCTCATTTTTTTCCATTTGTCCACCCTGAATTTCTTACTGGCTTATCTGTTTGTATGCTCCATGTTTCTTCTAGTTAATAATTAATTAAAAAAATTCAAACAGAAAGAGGGTTGAAATAATGCAAAATTTCAAAAACAAAATGAAAAAAAAATAGTAACCAGTAAGAAATCACTAGTTGATAATTACATATTTTCCTCTTAGAAGTAGTTGTTCAAGATACAAATATAAAGCCTACAAAGTGGACATTTAAACAGTGAGACTGCAACCAGTTCTGTTCATCTATCCAACAAAAACTTAGTAATATGGTTATCAATCCTACACACTTAAACATTCATGCAGTTATATCCTTTAGAATACTTTCTTTTCCTCTCTTTTTTTCTTTGCAATAACTATAATCTATTCTCATAAACTACATGTATACCTAGCCTTTCTGTATTAGATGGAGAAACAAATCAAAACAAGTCAACAATACAATTTGCTTACAGAAACACAAAATGAAAAGGACATATAAAACCACAATACTAGGTGATCTACAGTAGTTACTATGATGTCTCTTGTTATTTTCAATAAAATTGTCTATATCGTCAAACATAGTATAATTACACTTAGCACTGCATCACATTATTAATAAAAGCTAAACACTGGAGACATTATAGGACTTCAAACCAGAATGGGTATCCTATTGAATCTTGTCATCTTCAGAGTAGTTGCCTCTACAATCAGACTTGATACTCTCAAGCATACCACATTCAAATAAAATCAGTCAAGCTAAAACAGCCATATATAACCAATCTTCTCTGTCCTATCTCTGCTATGCAATTTTTCTGTCACTGTTGTTTGTTTACCTTTCTCCTTCATT
>PVLA01017249.1:0-17995 GCA_004027455.1 Hydrochoerus hydrochaeris
GTTTTTTAAGTATGAGAAACCCAGAATAAAAAGAAAGATCAAAATAAATGATACTCTAGATAATAGGCAATAGGGAGACAGGTAGTTCTCAAAGAGACAGGGAATTGTGCTCAGGGGAGAGAACTGGGCTGGGGTATAAATAGCTCAGTGGTGCAGCACTTGAACAACATTTGGGAGGCCCTGGTTTCAATCCTGGCACCACAAATAATTCAACAGAAAACCATTTTTAAAAAGTCATGAATCAAGAAATGGAGATAAACAGGAGGGAGAAGGGCAATTCAAGCTTGAGATGATTCCTGATGGGCAATATTTTCTGCACAGTAGTAAACTTCACTACAATTGTCATTTTTAAAAAATATATTTTATAGAGAATAAAACAAAAGTGAACACAACAAATCTGGGCTTGTAGCTTATGTGCTCTTTGAGTCCTGAAAGGAGGGCTGGAGAACAGCCCCGGAATACTGCAATAGGCTGCAGAGCGGGATCCTGTGCTCCAATTGTGTAATGATGACTGAGACATTGTGGACCTTACAGCCGGTGCTGCTTCTGGACTGATTCACTCTGAGAGTGGGCTAGAATGAGGCTCCCCAGGGTGAGTCTCAGAACCCTGGGTCCTCAGTATGAGGGCTGGGTTGTGCACGTATCTCCACTGCCTGAGTAGACACTGAACCTTCAGCAGTTTCATGGAGTGAGGATGGGTCAGGCTCTGTCATCCAGGTACCTTTACTTTACTTCAAGTCAAAAATGTTAAGATTCGATAAATATTACAAATTTTATGCTGTTATAATTTATATTTTTATTCTTTGTTTATATTCTTTATTTACTTTTTATTTTGAGACAAGGTATCACTGTGTACTTCAGGCCTTGAACTTACTATGCAGTCACAGTTGGCCCCAATCTTGTGGCCTGAGCCTCCCAAGTCCTAGTATTACAGGCTTGTGCCACTATGACCAGTTTAAACTGTATTTCTTACAAATGCAATAAATAATACACAATATTAAATATTACATTGTTTTTTTAATTATGAGAAACCCAGAACAAAAAGAAAGATCAAAATAAATGATACTCTAGATAATAGGCAATAGGGAGACAGGTAGTTCTCAAAGGGACAGGGAATTGTGCTCAGGGGAGAGAACTGGGCTGGTGTATAAATAGCTCAGTGGTGCAGCACTTGAACAACATGTGGGAAGTCCTGGTTTCAATTCTGGCACCACAAGTAATTCAACAGAAAACCATTTTTAAAAAGTCATGAATCAAGAAATGGACATAAATAGGTGGGAGAAGGGCAATTCAAGCTTGAGATGATTCCTGATGGGTAATATTTTTTGCACAGCAGTAAGCTTTGCTACTAGGATCATTTAAAAAATATTTGAAAAAGAATAAAACAATAGTATGTACAACAAAGTAAATCAGAACAGAAAAATGCAAGCAACACAGCACTTCACAACAAGACAACTGGACATCAACTGTAGCTACAGTAATGTCTCTTTTCTTTGAAATAGTTGAACATACCTTCACACACAATAATATAAAACATAACAAAATAGTTTAAAACCATTCAAAAAAATGAAAGCATTACAGGACTTCAAAACCAAATAATAGGAAATGGACAATAGGTAGTATAGTATCTCATTTTCCTCAAAAAACCTGTCTATACCATCACACATAATAACATCAGAAAAAATACAACAGGATAGAGCCAATAAAAACGGAAGAATAAAATCATGTTAGGACTTCAAAACAGGATGATAGTAAATCAACAATACCTATCTTTATGTCTTGGTTTCTTCAAAATAGCTGTTTATACTATCACAATTTAATAAAATAAAAAAAAACAGAATAAAACCAATCAAATCAATGAGTGAAAGCTTTATAAGTTTTGAAAGCAATATAATAGGAAACCACGTTTATCATAATATATACCATGTTGTCCCTACCATTTGACACCATAAATTCTAACAAAACTAGACAGAACAAAACCAAACCTAACAAACTTGTGTAATCAATGCAAGAGTTTAAAATAACACAATAGGAAACTGGCAGTAGTTTTCACCTTTCCCTCCCAGGTGTTTCTTTACCTTCGCTCTTACATTACCTATTTTGCTTTTGGATACCATTAACACATTCTGCTTTTTATGCTAGTGTTCACACTTTAGAGTTTGAACAGTTTCAGCCATGAATATGATCACCATTTGCATCCATTCACCTATGGAAGCCTTGAGATTATTTGACTTTATAGTTGTGTAGCTTTGCACTGCATGAAAATAACTTATCTTTGTTACCCATTCTGCTTTTGGTGGTCAAGTTACTCTTGATTTATTTTCTTGTCTTCTATCACTTTGAACAATTGTTTTCTCTCCTTTGATTTTCAGTCTATGAATTTCTTTTCCCATTAAATGCATTTCTGGTGTATAGTATGTCAGTGGATCTTGTTTCTTGATCCACTCTCCCTGTGTTTATTTTTTTAATATTTTGGTAGTGGGGATAGAACTCATGACCTTGCACTTGCCAGGAAGGTACTTATGCCACTGGGCTAAATCCTCTTCCATCCCTGTGTTTCTTTTTATTGCTGACATGAAGCTAACTATATTAATGATTACAACTGGAATTCATTGGTTTGTTTCTGTACTGCTATCCTCCTGTGGTTGGCCCTCCTTCATTCAATTGCCTGTCTTCTTTGGTGATTCTCCTTTGCTGCTCTTCCTGGAACATAGTCCTCTTAATCACTCTCTAAAATATCCTTTGCTGCTAGAAGCATTTAGAATTTTCTTGGCTTCACTTGTTGAAAACAACTGGAAACTTGACTTAGACCTGCTCATGTACCCCTTTCTCTGGGTGATATTACTCACCTTTTTCTATAATAAACCATGTCCATGAATGTAATTTTAAAAATAATATTAAGGTTAGATATTGGATGGAAAGTACTTGTTACCTGTAGTATACTTTGTAGTTTTCTTAATATAAGATCTGTCAAGGGAGGACAGAGGGTGTTCAGAGCTGTCTGTGCAATTCATCCCCTGGAAGAGGATGAACTGATCCTGATGCTTCCTACTCTTATTGTGGGTCATTGCTTCTTTATTTTTTTTAGGTAAAATCCAATTTCTGACTTAAAACAGCTTTCATTTGCTTTATTTTAAATTATCAAATACTAATTGCATATACTTATGGTGTGCAATGTTGTGAGATTACATATATACGTGATTAATTGATTAAATCCAGTGAACATATGCATTATCTCATGTATTTCTCCACATGGATGCACATGGACAGATATTTCATTGCAGTTACATCAAAGTGACAATGATAAAGAAATAGCTTTCTTATAAACTAAAATTCAATCCTGATGCTTTTTCATATCAAATTCTGTATGTACTGTAATCAACATCTTGTGATTTTTCCTGAAGATGAGGAAGTTTCTGTTTGAAAAGCTATTAAATTTTCTAGTGACTCATTTGGAATATTCTGTGTTTAAATTTATTTTGAGTGTTTATAGTAGTAAGAATATATACACAGAATAGAAAGCACAGCTTGATTTTGTTTTAAAGATTGTTTTATTGAGGTATCCCTACTTGTTTTTTTTTTTTTTCATCAACAAGGATTGAACCCAGGGACTTCATATTGAGCTACATCTCCAGAAGGGGTGTGTGTGTGTGTGTGTGTGTGTGTGTGTTTGAAGAACAGAATTTCAAAACTCCCTACTAATTTAACAGGTCAGTAGTGTGAGACACAGTCTTGCTGTGTAGTTCAGTCTGGTCTTGGAATCATGGTGATCCTCTTGTCTCAGCATTCTAATTACTGAAGTTGCAGACATGAGCCACTATACCTAGCCTCATTCTTTTTGTTTATAGTTGATAAATTGAAAACTTACAAAGTTCTCTTTTTTAGATTTCTGAATTTCCAGTACTTCCAGGGCTTCATGCTTTCATCAGATGTCCCTGCATTTTTAATTTTTTTCTTAGGGCTCTGATATTGATCTGAGTTTCCTGGTTTTGGATATTACCAAATACAGATGTGGCACATATAGTTGGGTAATGTAACTGCAATTCTTCTGTACTAGTCATTCCACAGAGAAAAAAATTCCCTAATTGTCATAAGCATTTAACTTAAAATTATGCTTGCAATTCATTGGTATGTGTAGAATCCTATGAATATTACTCATGCAACCTGAAGCATTTAATACATAAGTGTGTGTAGTTTTTGTAATTTTTATATCAAGAAGAATTTATATAACAAAAATGATTCTAATTTGTTTCTTCATTCCTTAAAATTTCTTCTTTGTATGTGGAAATTAGAAAGGTCCTTCTGAGGTCATTTTTTTTATTTAAAGAGGAAAAAATGTAGAAATATTATGGAATTTCAATAAAAGAAGATAAACAGAAATCACTGGTTGATACATTAAATATTTTTCTTTAAGAAATAGTTATTCAAGTTACAGAATTAAAACACACAAAGTGGACACTAAAGCAGTGAGAGGGCAGACATATCTGTTCAACAATACAATAAGAACCTAGAAATATGGTCATCAATCCCACACATCTAAACATACATACAGCTATATCTTTTATATCACTTCCTATTTCCTCTTTTTTTACAATAACAATTAAACATTTTTAAAATTTTATTTGAAGAGAAAAAAACAAAACAAAAAAGGGTTGCAACAAACAGAATTATAGAAGAAAGATAGAAAAAGGAAAATGAGAAAAAGCTCCACTAAGAAATCAGTAATTTATAAATTATGTACTGTTAGCCTGGATGTAGTTGTTCAAGTTACAAAGTTAAATGGCACATAGTAAATATTTAAACAGTCAGACTACAAACAGTTCTGCTTAAAGATCCAACAAAGATTCAGCAATATGGTCATCTATTTTACACACTCAAACTTACATGCAGTTATATCATTTAGAGTACTTTATTTTCCTCTCTTTTTTACAATAGCAATTACACATTTTGGTTTTATTACACTTGTAGTTCTTATTTACTTTTTACACTAGAGACACAATATGATATTTATAAATATGATTCTTATTTATTTCACTAATGAGGATAGTCTCAAGTTGTCTCCATTGGCCTATAAATGCCACAAGATCATCTTTTTTTATAGCTGAGTAATATTCCATTGTATAAAAATGCCACATCTTTTTCAACCACTCTGCAGTTGATGGGCATCTTGGTTGTTTCCAGGATTTAGCTATCACAAATTGTCCAGCTATGAACATGGGTGCCCATATATCACTGTGATATGAACTTTTCAGTTCTTTGGGGAAAATACCCAGGAGGGGGATAGCTGGACTGAATTGAACTTCCAATCCTAGTCTTATGAGAATTCTCCATATGGATTTCCATAATGATTGCACCAGTCTACATTCCCACCAACAGTGGAGCAGTGTTCCTTTTTCCCCACAGCCTTGCCAACATTTGTTATCAGTTGATTTCTTGATGGCTGCTATTCTTTCTGGAGTAAGGTGGAATCTCAATGCTGTTTTAATTTGAATTCCTCAAATGACCAGTGATGGTGAACATTTTTTTCATGTATTTATTTGCCATTTGTATATCTTTCTCTGAGAACTGTCTGTTCATCTCAGATGTCCATTTTTGGAGAGGGTCTTTGAATTTGAGGGGCTTGTTGTTTTTCAATTCTTTATATATTTTGGACACAAGTCCTTTGTCTGAGGGGTTGCTGGTTAAAATTTTTCCCACTCTGTTGGCTTTCTTTTCACGCTGTTGGTGAATTCCTTTGAAGTGCAGAAACTTTTCAATGATGTGAGATCCCATTTGTTGATTCTTTGAAGTGTTTCCTGTGCAGTTTGCATTTGGTTCATGAATTCCCTGCCTACACCTATGTCTCCAAGACTTCTACCTACCTTGTCTTCCAGTAGATTTAGTGTTTCTGTCTTAATATTGAGGTCTTTGATACATTTAGACTTTAGTTTTGTGCATGGTGATATGTATGCACATATGTATTCAATCTTTGGCATGTAGAGAGCCAATTTTTCCAACACCATTTATTAAAGAGACCATTCTTCTTCCAGTGGACATATTTAGCACCTTTGTCAAATATGAGGTGGCTGAGTGTCTTTGTAGTTTTGCTTGCATCTTCTAATCTGTTCCATTGATCCTCAGCTCTATTTCTTTGCCAGTAACAAGCTGGTTTGATCACTGTGGCTTTATAGTACTGTTTCAAGTCAGGAATTGAGATGCCTCCTGCCTTGCTTTTGTTGCCTAGAATTGCCTTTGCTATTCTAGGTTTCTTCTGTTCCCAAATGAATTTTAGGAGTGTTTTGTCTAGATCTGTGAGGTATGTCAATGGTATTTTGATTGGGATTGCATTAAACCTGTAAACAGTTTCTTGGAGTATAGCCATTTTCACAAAGTTGGCTCTTCCTAACCAAGAGCAAGGAATGTCCTTCCATTTTCTAATATCCTCTTCAATCTCCTTTTCAGTGTAGTGTAATTTTCAGCATATAGGTCTTTTACATTTTTAGTTAACTCAATTCTTAAGAGTTTAAGGTGTACTGGCATCAAATCTTCTCTAAATTTCTTGTAGAATTCAGCTGTGAATCCATCAGGACCTGGCTTTTTCTTTGTTGGTAAGTTTTTAATTACATTTTCAATTTCAATAGTTGATATTGGTTTGTTCAAAATTGCTATATCTTCTTGGTTAAGCTTTGGTAGTTCATATGGTTCTAGAAATCTGTCCATTTCCTCTGTGTTTTCCACTCTATGTGAGTAGAGATTTTCAAAGTAGGTATTCATGATCTTTTGAATTTCCATGGATCTGTAGTAACTTCTCCCTTTTCAGTTCTTATTGCATGAATTTGGGGTTTTTTTATCGCTTTCTCTTGATAAGATTAGCTAGTGGTCTGTCAATTTTGTTGATTCTCTCAAAAAACCAGCTTTTTGATTCATTAATTCTTTGTACCTTTTTTTAGTTTCAGTTGCATTGATTTCTGCTCTAATCTTTAAAATTTCCTCTCTTCTATGAGCTTTGGTTTTAGCTTGCTCTTCTTTTTCTCAAAACATGAGATGGAGCATTGGGTTGTTTATTTCTGCTTGTTCTGTTTCCTTGATATGACAATTTATTGCTATATATTTTCCTCTTAAGTCTGCTTTCATTGCGTCCCACAGATTACAGTATGTTGTTTCTATATATTCATTGAATTGTAGGTATTGTTTTATTTCTTCTTTAATTTCATGTGTAGCCCACTGGTTGTTCAAAAGGCTGTTACTAAATTTCCATGTATTTATGCAGGTTTTACAATTTATTTTGCCATTAATTTCCTATTTCAGTGCACTATGGTCAGATATTTTGCACAGTATGATTTCAATACCTTTACATTTACTTAAGAATGTTTTATGGGATAATATATGGTCTATTTTGGAGAATGTCCCGCGTGCAGCTGAGTAGAATGTGGATTCTGATGTGGTTGGGTGGAACACTCTGTAAACATTGACTAAGTCCAATTGCTCACAGTTATGATTCAGTTCTGTTATTTCTTTGCTGACTTTTTGTCTAGTTGATCTATCTCTTTGTGACAATGGGCTGTTAAGATCTCCTGTTATAATTATGTTCCTGTGTATTTGGTTTTTCATGTCCATTAGTATCTGTCTTATATGGTTGGGTTCTCCTGTATTTGGTGCATATATATTGATAACTGTTAGTTCTTCCTCTTGAATTTTACCACTAACAAGTATGTAGTGACCTTCTTTATCTCTTTTAATCATTTTAGGTTGAAAGTTCACATTGTCTGCAAATACAATAGCTACCCCTGCTTTTTTTCTGTGTTCTTGTTGCATGGAATACTGTTTTCCATCCTTTGACTTTTAACCTATGAGTTTCCTTTTGGGTCAGATGTGTTTTGTTGTATACAGCATATTGTGGGGTCCTATTTCTTGATCCATTCTGTCAATCTATTTCTTTTTATAGGTGAATTGAGGCCATTTATATTTATGGATATCACTGATATGTACTGTCTCAACTTTGTCATGTTATGTTCCAGTTGTTTCTTTCTGCTTTTCCTCTTATTTAATTGCTTATCCTACCTGGTGGTTTCTTTCTGTTGTTGTTTTGTGGATTATGTTTATTTTTATCTCTGTCTAGTATGTCTTTCAGTACTCTTTCTAGGGTTGGTTTGGTGGACATGAATTTCTTCAGTTGTTCTTTGTCATGGAAGTATCTTGTTTCTCCATTAAATTTGAATGAAAACTTTGCTGGGTACATCAATCTGGGTTGAAGGTTGTTTTGTTTCTGTGCTTGAAATACCTTATGCCAAGCTCTTCTTGACTTGAGGGTTTGTGCTGAAAAGTCTGCTGTGATTCTAATGGGCTTTTCTTGATAGGTAAGTTGTGTCTATTCTTTAACAGCTTTTAATATTCTGTTTTTATACTGTATGTCTGAGATCTTAATTATTATGTGTCTGGGTGTGGATTTATGTTGATTGTGACTGTTTGGTGTTCTATATTCCTCACTTACCTGCATATCAGATTCTTTCCCCATGTTTGGGAAATTTTCACCTATTATTTTTGTAAATACTTCATGTATGTCATTTGCCTGGACTACTGTATCTTTGCTAATGCCCATTATTCTTATATTGTTGCTTTTGGCATCATCATGAAACTTCTGGATTGTCATTTCATGCTGCTTTGTTATTTTTAAAAGTTCTATCCTTTCCTGACCACTAACTGTGATCCTGTCCTCACAGTCTGAAATCCTATCCTCAGCTTCCTTTAGGCGATTTTTCATGCTTTCTATAGAATTTTTTGTTTCTTGGATGTCTCTTTGAGTTTGTTTCATGAATTCTGCTTGTTTTCTATATTGTTCATTCAAAGTTTCAATTAGTTTCCCATACTCATGTACTTTTTTCTCTAGTTCTTCTTTAGCTGCATTCAACCACTCCTTTACTAAAGTTGTTATTTCTATCTTTACATGGGAGAGTACTTCTAATTTGATTTTCTCTATAGCCTGATGCAGTTGTGTCTTTATTTCACTCACTATCTTTTCAGAGATTCCCATTGTGTTACTTTTGACTTTCTCTATTTCAATTTCTCCTATACTTGCTTCTGGTGAACTATATGTTTGAGACTGCATTTTGCTTTTTCATTTTGTCATTTTCACTCTGCCTGGTGTTTTCTATGTGTAGGAGGGGATCACGTGCAGTCTTTTCAGACACACCAAAGTCTTACAGTTAGCTAAAGGGGGTTTTACTACTTGCCTTATTTATCCCCTGTACACCTCTATTTTAGGGGTGTACTCACCACATTGATACAGTCAACCCAGTGTAGTCCAAAGTTAGCCACCTTGGGAGAAAAGTTCCAAATTTTCTCACACAAACTGGATTCCACTGATATCTTCTAATGTTCCAGGTGGGAGGGCGGACCCATCTGTAGCAGTCCAGGGCAGTTTTCAGTCTTGGCCGGGCCTCCTCCATGTTCCTGGTGGCAAGGAGCACCCACGGGGGAGTTTCCTGATAGCCTATGCCTGAGGTGGGCTTATGCTGAGTTCATGGTGACAGGGTGGGCCCTGGATGGAGGATCAGTATAGCCTATGCCTGAGGCAGGCTTGTGCTGAGTTCCCAGTGGCAGGGCAGGTCATTTTTAACTATAAAATCTAAGAATGTATAGGTGCCAATTTTCTAAAGACAGATTAAATTTATTGGTTGTATAACCATAATTAAGGTGTTATCTTAGCCTGTTGCCAAAATGTATCACAGACTTGGTGACTAATCCTATACTGTTAACTATTGTGGAAGATGAGAAAATAAATAAACCACCTGTTTCCTAGTTCATACTTGACAGTACTTTTAAGTGTGTCTTCACATAGCAATAGCGATACAGAAAATTTCTCTGGATAATTATAAGGTAATGACCACATTTGGAAGAAATCTACCCTCAAGACCTCTTCAAGTTCTAATTACTATTTCAGCCTATATTTCCAATGCAAAAACATTCATTCTTAGGTTCTTCAAATGAAAGTATCAGAGGAACACAAGCCATGAGTTTGCTAGATTAAAAGAAAATCATAACCTAAGTCTTATTCATAAGAACCTGTATGCTCTATATGCAGGCTTAAGATCTACAGCTATTAAAATTTTCTAGGCTTCATTTTTGCTTTAGATGGAATTCATGGAAATCCTCAACTTTCACCTAAGAGACTCCAGGATATGAGCTCCAGAATTTTCTTGACAGTCATTGGTTTATATTGGAAACTTTCCTTATTTTACTCACAATACAGGATGAGATTTCCAATGATACATGCTTGGGAGAAAGCACCACTGTAGCAGTATTCACAGATTCACCTTGGGAAACTTCTGCTCCAGGAGAAGCCCTGATAAATGTCTACAAATTTTCACAGCTGATCACTAGAATGTAGAAAAATGAAACTATCTTTATTTTCAAGTGACAAAGTGAAAGAAGTGTGGGTTATCCATCTTTCACATGTGTAATATGAAAGAGCAAGCACAAAGAGATTTAATGGGTTGCTCAAAAGTACATTATCTGTACCCAAGAAGAGGAAAGCAAAGAAAGTTTCTGAAAGTCAGAGTCCAATCAGGTCTTTCTAAAAATACTCTCCACAGGATGTTAAAAAGGTGGAAAGAAGTCACACTTTCATCAATTTAAAGCTATTACTTAGCAATGTTCAGGCATGAGATTGTTTTAAAATAATTTTCAAATTTCTTTTCTTTTAGGTCACATTTTATTCCCAAGATCATACACTGAAAGAAAATTCCCCTGTGTCTTTATCAAGTGGTCAAAGGAAATACCTGTGGCCCTTGTATGTTTTCCTTGCTGTTTCATTTCAACTGGAAGAACTTCAACTTGGGTAGAACTTGTCACTACAGAAGGCCATGAAAGTCCTCCATTTCTGTCAGATGTGAAAGTAGAAAAGTATAGCAACACAGTATCTGTAGCATTTGTGAATATGCATCATGTATGGAAAGTATACATCAACAGATTATCCCAACTGGGGAAACATCACTGGTAACTGTGGTTATAACTTACTATGATGGTGATGGCCTAAAGATGTAACTTATGATGTTCAGCTACATTTAGTGACATGAAAAGTCTGGGCCACAAATTCACAATTGTATGCTGACATGACTGTGAAAACTTTACACTTGACTCACACTATGGTACTCTCATTTTTTAAAAACTACTATGAGGTAATTTCAGGCTCAAAATTTTGACCAGGCAGGTAACTGATTCAGTATTTTTGGTACTCAATCTGAAACAGTATGAACTTGAGAAATAAGGAGACAAATTAGGAGGAGGAGGCCTAAAATGAGGGCATGGGAGAGGCTGTGGAGAAATGGTAACACCCTCTTGGTAGACACAGGTCTGGGGGCTACTTATATTAACTCTCACTAGGGTGGCGTTAAAGTAGCTGGTGACACTGGAGCAGGAGTGATGTTTTATCTAGGGATTGGAATGCCTTTGTTGTGAACACGAATGAAAGCTTAGAGGTCTATTTTGGGTCTGGACCATCAGAAGAAGAAAACAGATAAGGCATCTTTTTATGGTCTCCTCATCATGTTAGACCTCTGCCATGATGACTGGCAAATTTATGTAGCTAAAAATTTATCACTAACCTTTTGAAATACCCAGAACACAAATAACTCACTACTTATTGCTTCCATAATTTTCATTGTTCATGCTCTGGTTCTGATTGCACAGTCAAGAATTATACACTTAATGCCTCTTTGATATGGTTACTCTTTGACATGACTGTGATGGCTGGGGGTTGCATTGTGTACAATGCTGTGTCTGTAGTAGCCCATGCCTTCCATGGAATATTTCTTCAACAAGTAGAAATGTCCCCAGTGAGAAACAGAAGCAATGGTGTTTTTCCCATGGGAGGTTATATTTATTCCACTGTATTCTGTAGACTTTCATCAAGGTGCATTTTAAAATTTATTCTACATTTTCCTATAAATGATGTTTAGAAGCTGTACTCAAAAAATACAAAAAATTGTTACACACTTGTTGATAAGGAGGTAAATCTCTTTATTTTTTAGTACTGGGAATTGAAGTCATGAACTCTCACTTTCCAAGCAGATGCTTGTGAGTCTGAGCTAAACTTCCACTGGAGGTAAAACTTGAGCTTGGTAAAAATAGCAATTAAGAAATCAGTGGGAAGGTAGTAATATGAGACAAAATCTTTCCCTAAAAAATCTGACCCAGTGACCCCCACCAAGCTGAGGGAATCAGTGAGCCATGGTGGGCCTGGTAAAGGCCCATCCAGTGAACCCAATACTACCAGGAAGCCTTGGTGAGAAATTCCTGCCAAGTCACCTCCCCACAGCTGGGGGACCTCCTACTGGATGGGCAGCCAATGCCAATGCAAGAAGACTTGGCATCCAATTACACTGGATTAATACAGGACAAAGACAAAATGAAGGAACAAAATGCAACCTGGAACCTCCAACTCATCCTAAACAAGTCCCAAAGACGTGGACATAGAAGAAAGTGAAAGTTACCCCCTGAAATTTCTGAAATGAGAGCAATAGGAGTAAAGAAACCACTCCATGAGGCTGTAAAGGAATGTAGATCAGAAATAATCACCTAGGTAATGCAAGAGGCAATAAATATAATGAAAGAAATCCTAAACATAGTTAAAGAAGACATAAATAAAAAAATTAAGGATCATTGCAAAATAATTGAAACCTTGAGTGAACAATGTTACAAAGAATTAGGATGTATGAAAAATTCAAAGAGATCTTCTTAAATTAAAAACCCCTTCAAAAGCTGGCAAAACCACTTGAGCAAATGTGAATATAGATTTTCAAACCTCAAAGTCAACATTACAGCTAATGATCAGGAAAATAAAGATCTTTTAACAATAACAAGGAATCAGAAAATGATTCAACAGTTGCAAGGTGATGCAAAGAAAAATAATGTAATAGTCATAGATGTAAATGAAAAAGAATCAATAGCAATGACATAAAAAGTCTATTTGCAGAAATTGCAGCAAAAATTTCCCAACCATGAGAAAAAATCTGAAATTCAGATAAGTGAGGTATCTAGAACTTGAATTATTCCCAAGAAAACAAATCCACACATTAGACATATAACAATCAAGATCCCAGAAATTTAGTTTAAGAACACAATATTAAATGTTATTGGAGAAACAAATAGAAAACCCCAATAAAAACATTCTCAACAAAAACAATCAAGTCAAGAAAAGCTTGGAGTGAAGTATTAAAGTCCTAAAACAAAATAACTTGCAACCCAGATTGATGTACTCTGTAAAACTATCTTTCAAAATTGATGGAGACAAAAGATACTTTTGTAATGAGCAATTGAATTTGGAGATTAATCACATGTGGGGCTAAAACAAGGCCCACCTTGCAAACACAGTGAGCAAAAAAGAAGATACATAAACAGTTGGAGCTGTTGTAGCTCCAGGAAAGCAAGGGGTCAAGGCTATTGAGACAAATAAGTTGCTAGGCAGTGGGGTTCAAATTTACATTATTCTTGAGACTGTACAAATAAATGTGCTACAGTGGCCAAACAGTTAATAGTCTCCCATCAGGACAGGAACAGCTCCACGTGACCCTAGCTTTGTATCTTCTGTATTTTCTAAACCTCTTTCAGTCCTTCAACCCAAGAACCTCAAGAGCTGCAAGACATCTTTCTGTGACCACAAATAAATAACTTCATGATCAAAAAACAACATTTCATCTCTACCTGATGAGTTGTTGGAATTACAAACATATATCACAAAGCCCAGCAAAACCTGTTGATGGTAAGAAGCAGAAATGTGCTTTAGGAAAGTGAGGCATAAGTTGTAGGATATAAAACTTGAAACTGTACTCTGAAGCATATTATATTTCATGAGTTATACAAGATTTTCAGATGTAATATTACACAACTGGTAAATAACTTATGTCTAAGCATAATTAAGGGCAATATGGGTATTTAAAAATGAATTGTTCACTTGTTTCAATGAGTTTGTAACAATGTAATAACTTCATCAAAAATTGAGTTGTCTTTGTGCTTGAGAACATCTCATAAAACATTTTACAAAATACCTCAACATTAAAATATTTTAAAAATACAGATTTTAGAAGACCAACTGGGACTCATACAGACCTTGAACCAGTCTATATACTTGAAGGCATTGGTCATATACATAAAATATTACAAATGATATTTGCATAAATTTATCTCTAAAATTGGCAAAATAACACAACCTGCATCATAATTTAGTAAATTCTACTTTTTACCAAACTCACTGGTAGCTCACAGGGTTAGGTTTTCCTTTATGGCATTATTTCCATTTATCAGGTAAAAAGAATAATGATGGCCAGACATTGTGGTGCAGGCTTGTAATTCTAGTACTCAGGAGGCTGCATTAGGAGGATTTCCATGAGTTTGAGGGCAACCTGGATTACACAGTGAGTTCATGGGCAGGCTGAACTACACAGTAAAACCTTTTCTCAAAAAATATGAATACCAAAGATAAAATGGAAACACAGTACCAGGGATCAAAAATATTTGTCTCATTTCATTCAAGAGCAATTAATTTCCCCAAAATAATTTCAATGTTATCACAAATTTTTTTGAAAGTATTGGTGCTGATTAATCATACCATCATTTATAATTTTAGAGAGATTATCAAATTCATATCCTTTTGGACACAAGTTATAACTTGCTGGTCTTCAATCAGAAAATAACAGTAGTCTGTATTAATTTTGCTAAATATGGAGGAAAATTTACAATGAAATTAAGTCATTGGAATATAAACAAGCACAGCTTTGATGGTAAAAAAAAAGCCAAAAATTTATCTAAATGATACTACTGGCCCTCATATGAAAGAAAAAATAGCTACAATTCAGTACATGATATACTATAAAATAAGAAGGTATCTTGTGACATAAGAAAAATGACTGGCTAATTTACATGTTATAAAGAAAACAATCAATTTTTCCCAAGACACATGTTCTCAAGTATGGCCCAAATTAAAACTATCTCTTTTACACAGAATACAGAGTAAACACACTAAAAATTTAAAACAGAAGGAGTCACAAAATCCCAACAATTAACAAAGAGCAATTAAATAAATTAACTTTATTAGTGGCCTATATTTCCCAATTGTAAATACTAAGGAAAAGTGACATACATACTAACTGTATTTGAATGTAAAAAATATACTTCAACTTACTATGCTTAACCAAGACTCTATGTAGTAAGCTCAAAGTCACACGAAAATACCTAGTTATGTCAAATCAGTATTTTTATATTAAATACTGAAGGCATATAATTCAGATACTAAAGTGATTTACAGAAAAACACGTAACAAATATATTTTAGGACTACTTTATCTTTGATTGCATTTTCCAGAAATTTTATGGAGAAATACTGACATCAAGCTTATAATATTCATTATTCTTAGTTTTCCACTGCCTGAGAAATTTTCAAAATGGCTTAAATCTCTCCAGTGAGATTTCAATTACTTATTTGATAATAGACCTGTGTAAGTCCTACATTGCCTATATGAATAAGGTTTGTCCCTGTTGTGATTTGTTTTATATTTTTAACAATCCCTAGACTACACTGCTACACTGCTTTCATACATAGAATTAATGTAAGATGTGAGTTCTTTCATGTGGTTTACAATAACATATTTGCTAAAAACTTTCCTACATTGCTCAGGTTTTCTCCCCAGTGTGAGTTCTTTTAAGTTATTTTCAAGAGTCTTGCACACTGAAAGTTTCTCATAATGGTTACATACAAACTGGTGGATTCTCAAGTGTGAGTTTTTCATATCTTTGACAAGCAACACACATGCTGAAAAGTTTCCTAAATTGCCTACATACATAGGATTTCTTAACAATATGAGTTATTTCATGGCTTTGACAGGTAATATACATGCTGGAAGCTTTTCCACATTAATTACATATGTAGTAATTTTCCACAGTTTGAGTTTTTTCAGGTATTCTACAATAATTTCTTACACTAAAAGCTTTCCCACATTGCTTACATACATAGCGTTTCTCTCCAGTGTGACTTCCTTCATTTATTGTACAATAATTTTTACACTAAAAGCTTTCCCACATTGCTTACATACATATGGTTTTTCACATGTGAGTCCATTAATGTGTTTTCAGTTACTAGACCTGGTGAAAGATTTCCCACATTGCTTATATACATAGGATTTATCCCTAGTGTGAGTTCTTTCATGAGTTTTACAATTACTTTGTACAGAAAATGCTTTCCCACATTGCTTACATACATAGGGCTTCTCCCCAGTGTGAGTTCTTTCATGGATTTTACAGTGACTAGACGTGTAGAAAGTTTTCCCACACTGCTTACATGCATAGGGTTTCTCCCCAGTGTGAGTTCTTTCATGGGTTTTACAATTACTTGGTACAGCAAATGCTTTCCCACATTGCTTACATACATAGGGTTTCTCCCCAGTGTGAGTTCTTTCATGGGTTTTACAATATTGTTGTGTACGAAAAGCTTTCCCACATTGCTTACATACATGGCGTTTCTCCCCAGTGTGAGTTGTTTCATGGGTTTTACAATATTGTTGTGTACTAAAAGCTTTCCCACATTGCTTACACACATATGGTTTCTCCCCAGTATGAGCTCTTTCATGTATTATATAACATTGTTTTGTGCGATAAGCTTTCCCACATTGCTTACATACATAGGGTTTCTCCTGAGTGTGAGTTCGCTCATGGGCTTTACAATATTTTTGTGTACAAAAAGCTTTCCCACATTGCTTACATACATAGAGCTTCTCCAAACTGTGAGTTGTTTCATGGGTTTTACAATGCTGTTGTGTATGAAAAGCTTTCCCACATTGTTTACATACATAGGGTTTCTCCCCACTGTGAGTTCTTTCATGGGTTTTACAATATTGTTGCGTACAAAAAGCTTTCCCACATTGCTTACATACATATTGTTTCACCCCACTGTGAGTTTTTTCATGGGTTTCACAGTGACTGGACTTATAGAAAGTTTTCCCACATTGCTTACATACATAGGGTTTCTCTCCAATGTGCGTTCTTTCATGGGTTTTACAATTACTTTGTACAGCAAATGCTTTCCCACATTGCTTACATACATAGGGTTTCTCCCCAGTGTGAGTTCTTTCATGAATTATACAACATTGTCTTGTACGAAAAGCTTTCCCACATTGCTTACATACATAGGGTTTTTCCCCAGTGTGAGTTCTTTCATGGGTTTTACAATGCTGTTGTGTATGAAAAGCTTTCCCACATTGCTTACATACATAGGGTTTCTCCCCAGTGTGAGTTCTTTCATGGAATTTACAATGACTTTGGGTAGCAAATGCTTTCCCACATTGCTTACATACATATGGTTTCACCCCACTGTGAGTTCTTTCATGAATTCTACAATATTTGTGGGTACTAAAAGATTTCCCACATTGCTTACACACATAAGCTTTCTCCCCATTGTGAGTTCTTTCATGGGTTTTACAGTAACTGGGCTTGTTAAACTTTTTCCCACATTGCTTACATACATATTGTTTCTTACCTGTGTGAGTTCTTTGATGTGTTTTACATTGACTGGATTTGCTGAACATTTTACCACATTGCATACATACATAGGAGTTCTCTCCATTGCTGTTTGTTTCATGGGTCTCAACATCATTGGGTGTCCTGAAGGCTTTAACATTTTCCTTATATACAAATGTATCCTCTGTAAGGTGCATTCTTTCACTAAGATCAGAGTAGGATTTTCCACACTGATTATATTCATAGGGTCTTTTGCCAGCCTTTGTTCTTGCATGTTTCTGAAATGACTGGAAATCACTGCAGGATAGTCCATGCTTATCACCCTTACAAAACTTCTCACCTGATCCCATATATTCAGGTATCTTCCATGCAGCACGAGCTCTAATGGGCACATTTAGTGACAAGGGCTTTCTGCAAGCAAGGTCTTCCACTGGCCTGACGACAGCTTGTTTTATGTCCACATTAGCATGGGGAGTCCAAAAAAATCTTTCTTCATATTGATTCCAGCCTTT
>PVLA01017250.1:0-17993 GCA_004027455.1 Hydrochoerus hydrochaeris
CCTAACTTGGATGGAAGGTAGCAGTACAGAGCACCTCTAGTCAATAAGCACTAATTTTGTTAGAGGTTTTTACATTAAATTGTCAGTTATCAGCATGTGCTGTCTCCTACTTGTTACTCCTGAGCAATTTCTAAGGTTGGCAGGATTTGTGCTCACAGGTGCTGCAGGTTGTGATTATTACAGGCTTTAATTCAATACACTGCATCTGTCCCAGAGCCTGTTTTGCAGCAGCTGCCCTCTGTGACCCTAAGGACACTGCTATGCATCATTGTGTGAGAGACACAGGGAGATAGTTCAATATGCACCAAGACAGAACAACCATGTGGAGACAGAAAATTGAGCTTTAGGGCCCTGAGGGCTGAGTTGCACTGTGAAGCAGGTCATGAGCTGTGCAGAGAAAGAATGGGGAGGTGACTCCTGGTGGGAGTGTAAAATCCCTTTTTACTCACAGACACACAGACAGAGACATATACACAGACATACCCACACAGAGACAGGAACACAGAAACACACACACACACACACACACACAGTGCACTTGGACCCTTCCTCCTTTGAAATAACTGCTTCATGTCTATTTGTCCATCTTTACCAATCTGAGGTGAGTGCCTATGCTCTGTCTCACATTCTGACCACAATCTAATATTCAGAAAGTATGGGCTAAAATATGGCTTACTAAAAATACCATTTCCAATACCAGAATTTTCAGATAGTTCATCACAATGACAGAAAGTTCAGTAACTCAAATGTAGAATGTCAAAAATTCAGTTACCATCTCTTCTTGTAAGTACAAAAACACCCAAGAATCCAAAATGCATTTATTACATAATTTATTTCATACGAAGACCAATAAAGTGCCTGTGTACTGTGGAGGTTGTCACAGAGATCATGTGCCAATTAATCTGCAGGAATTTCATAGGGAAATTGCTAGTGCCAGGTTTCCAGTCTTTTATAAGGAGTGAATTAGGGGCACAGATAAGTCAGAAGCTTGATGCTTAGAAACAAAAACTTATGCACTTGATCTCAGATACACCCATCACATTAAATCTGGTCAGATACATGATTGTAATTTAAAACTCCATCAGCCCACTTATAAGAAAATATATTATCCAAGAGCAACTGTTATTAGGTAGAGAGTCAGACTATTGTCAACATCCAACCAGTATTCATTACAGAGAGGATTATTGAACACATTCATTTGATAGAAACTGAGCTCAGAGACTCACAAGGACAAGGAATACAGCTGTAGACAAAAGCAGGAACATAGAAGAGATATTTTCCTTATTTTACTAGAAAGTAAAAAAAGAAAAGAAAAAGGTTTTGGCTGCTCGATAAGTGGAATCCATATAGAAGAAGAGAAATGATTTTCTACCTGGCCTCATCACAGGTGTGGGTGTGCAACCTACCACTGCCCTATAGTAAGTGAGCAAATGTAGCATTCATAAAAATAAGGGCTCAGAGGTAACAAGATTGAAATGGAGAATGAAAACACTTCATTTCGAAGAAAGAAAAGAAATGAGGGTCAGACAGCTACCTGTGGGTAGGTATTGGCCAGATAACTAAGGGCCTTTGGTCCTGACTGCACTGATTAAAGAGGCAAAAAAGCCTTAACCTGGAACTTGTGCCAGGCCCTGCAATCCCAACTCAGGTAATTGCCTCCCTGCAAATTCCTACTTCAGCTTCACTAGATTTTCTTTCATGCTGTTTGTATTTTAGATCTAAAATTTATCAGTTGGTTAAAAGCAACCTTAGAAATGAAGTCAACAGTTAGGTGACAGGCTAATGCACTAATACAATGACCCCAGAGAGGAATATATACATACACGCCAAAAATGTTTTCACTTACAGCCTAAAGTGGTTTTGTATCCCATACGCAATACCAGGAAGTGATCTGGTGGGTCAAGTGTGGGATTATGTTTCAGGAATCATTGTGAACCTCATGCTTAGCTAGGTTTATCTTCACAATTTAGGTATGTATGATTTATGACACTGGATAGAGAATGATCCTTTTCTGAAGCAGTTGGACTGCCTAATGTCCTTTATCTTTACTTTTTCCCAGAAACCTGTTATTGTTTTTGTGTGGTTTCTTCATTCATGCTATAATGGAGTTCTCTTGGTGGTCGCATACTAATTAGTTCACTGAAAATGAGCAGACTGAGACAGACCCTGTGAAAATCTGGGCAATAAAGTTTATGGCTTCATTCCTGACAGCAGCCCCTACCCAATCCAGTTTGTCCTGGTCTAACCTGGCCAAATACTCTTTTTCTATCCTTGAGGGATTGGTTTTTCCAGAGGACATTAACCTGGAAACATTTAGGATTCAGCTTCAGGAGAGGGCAATGAGACCTTTGGGAAATGCAGGACAGCTTTGAAAAACCAGCAGTTAAGCCCTTAAATGGAAGTATTAATCCTGGCAGGTGAGGGTGACATCACAGGAGAGAGATGGGTCCAGGAGCCAATCATTGATAAAGGTGGGGATGGCTGCACAGCCAATCAGGTTGGCCAAGGGAGGAGGGCTCTTCCGTGTCCTGGTGCAGAGGTGCTCACTGTGAGTTTGGTGCTGAGATCTTGGAGCTGAGTGCATCTCTGTGAGGTCTTCTTACTGAAGACTGCAAAGGATCCTCGGACTCTCTCAAACATCTCAATGGTAACTTGATGGTATTGGAGCAGGGAATGGGATGGATTGTGGGAGTTTTGGAAGGAAATGGGCAGAACCACTGTAAGTACACAGGGTCTTTTTGAGCAGCTCCAGGCACTGCTGTGTTTGAGGAATGCAGTGGTTTGGGGGCAACCCTGGGTTCTGTCCTCAAAATGAGAAAAACTATCATCTGAATTCCTTCTGTGTGACCTCTACTCACAATGATGTTATGCATAAACAGAACTCATAATCTCACCACACTCAGTGAAGTGTTCTGGAACCAAAATAAGAAATAGGAAGAGTTCTCTGACTTCCGGAATGCTTCCCACGTGGGAAGTCACCCGGCTGGTACGCGTGGCTCTGTAGATTTAAATTAGACCCCCAGTATTTATCTTTCTTTCTTTCTTGGACCTTCTCTTTTTATGTTTTATTTTTTATTGTTTAGATAAAAAGTATCTATGTAGTATTTTTTATTGTTTAGATAAAAAGTATCTATGTAGTCTGGCTTGGCCTTGAACTCTGGGACAACTTCCTCCATCAGCCTCCAGTGTGAGGAGATTACAGTCTTGAGTCACAGCACCCAGAAAAAGGAAACACTTTGAACCCAGATTTTCTAACCCAATTTTTCAGCCTACAGGAAACAGGGTCTATAGGAAACAGGGTTTGGAGATAAACTGGCTGTTTGTATTTATATTTCTGTTATCTCAGGAGTTTCTTAATTAGCAGTTGCAAGTCACCATAGTAGACAGGGATCCCTTTTATTTTGTAGGTGAAAATTCACTGCTGGTTCAAAGTCCTAGGTCACTGACTATTCTTATTTTAATTCTTATCAAAGCCACTAATTTTGCAACTTTACCTCAGGCCCTTTCCTTAGCTAGTGCTTTATTTATAAGCTATGTAAATCAACATTATTTTACAATTGAACTACTGAAGCAAGGCTTTTCTTAGAGCTTAGAATGCTGTGAAGTATTTAGGGGATGGTGATGCTTTAGCTCCTGAGAGGAAAGTTCCTGCAGAGAACAACTTCCTGTAGGTTCTGCCTGTTAATCCACACTGAGAAACACAGCAAACTGATGCCTACAGGGATGTAGAAATGTGATAAATATGAGAGTTGAAATGGAAATGGGTATCAAATCTGAAAAAATTGCTGCAGCCTTTGGGTTGTGCTTGGACTTTGACTTGAAATTTGAAACATTGAGTGGGGCATGGTGGCACATGCCCTTAATCCCAGCATTCAGCAGGCTGATATAGGAAGATCCTTGCAAATTTAAAACAAGCCTGGGCTATGAAGTGAGCTCAAAGGCATCCTGAACTAGGTTATGATAACCTGTCACAGAAAGTCAAAAAAAAAATTGAAACACTGAGATGGGTTTTTGACTGAAGTACAAGTATATTTCCATAGGCAGGAACTGCATGAGTATTAAAGAATAAGAAAAAAACTTCTTTTTGAATAAGAAGGGCCAAGGTGATTGAAAGGAAATGGGAGAGTAGGGGGCATGTGGAGGGAGGCCCAATCAGCAGCCAGAACAGTAAAGGACTTCTGAGGTAGGCTTGATCTAGTGTGACAGCACTAAAGGATTGTCTGCTTGCTAGCTCTGAGAATAGCCAAAGGGTCACAGGCCTATAGAAAGGAGGGAGACTTAGTCATGCATAAAAACTTCTTCTGTGTCTACTGATCAGCTCCCATAATCAAATCCAAGGCAAGATAGCAAATTAAAACTCTAATATTAGAGGTTTGAAAATATGTTGGACATCACAGCTAAAGTATGATGGGAAGGAGTTTCTGTTGGACACCAAAGATTTCAAGGCACATATGATGTTTCTTATTGTCCAGTGACTGACCTCTGAAATTTGGCCCTTAACTACATCCTCCCAAATTTGAAAATTTTTAATTTAAAAAAAAAATGCTGCATTTTGAAATCACTTTGACCCAAGTGGCAAGAAGTGTTGAGAATTTGCCAGCACTTTGACTATTGAAACTCTCAACCTACTAAATGTCCAGTAAAAGTTCATGTTCTCTTAAATTTAATAATGAATTTTAGGTACAATGGAGGTTAAGAGTAGAAGTATTGGGAGAAGGCAAACTTCTCTCTTAGAGAGACACAAAAGGTTCCCAAGTGGGTTACCAAAGATTCTGTATTTTCTAGGAATTTTTATAGAGAAACCATGAGGTGGGGAAGTCTAAAAGGGAAAAAGTAAGAACTCACAAGGCAGGCAGGCATGATGTGGGAAAGAGCTATGGTCCACCAATCAGTTTAATTTTTCAGGTAAAGTTGACTAAATCTGGGACAAATGGGGAAGCAAGTCAAGTAGCAATCAAGTATTATTTAGGGATCAGTGGCTCTTGTTGTTGGGTGATTGGATGGTGACTCCTGTCTTCCCAAGTGATCTGGCCCACAGCAAGAGATGTGTGTGTCTCCTCATCAGACATCTGGTCCTCTGTGCTGGCTCCTTCCAGGGCTTAGCCCTGTCTGACTGCCTGTAATAATTCTAACTAGCTCAGCTGCCTGTAACAAGTTGACAGGCATGTGCTACCTTGTTAGTTACAGTGTTGTGCCTCCACTTTGGTGTAGGACATTGGGTCTCCTTCTGTAGTTCACAGTATCCTTAACTCTCAGAGTCTCATGCATTGTCCATTGTAGTGCTAGGATATCTGGCCTACACTACCATGCCCGAGTCAGCGTTTTCATTATCTCACCAAATTTCACCAAGGTTTCAGTTTTAAGGTAAAGCAAACAACACTGATGGTGGTGCACAAATTTAATTTCAGGCCGTTGGGAGAGTTAAGAGTGTTTAATGACCAAGGCCACACTGGATGAGCTTTTTCAATGTAAGATGCACTTTGAGGGTTTATGTCCATCCCAAGTTATCCTTTCTAAAGTCCACATGGACCTTAGATAATGAAGAGAAAATATTTGCAGTTTAAACTTAATATCGAATTTTTCAGTTGATGCATAGTTTCTACTAGTGACACATGGCACAGTGCAAAGTTTACCTGCTGATGTCAGGGGATACACAAATGAGTCTCTGGCCTCAGAAAAAGGACACCATGGGTGAACAACCAGTGATTCAGTGCCCTGCATTCTGTAAGGTCCATGTGATATTTAGTGTTGTAATATAAATTTGTATTTCTGTTATATCTGAAATACAGATCAAAGCATTTATATTCAGCAGTTTGAAAAAAATCTAATGCTTAGCAATGGTGTTTGCAATATCAGATCTTTTTTTGCATATTCAGTGCATTTTGTTGTAAGCTGCTTTTAGTTTGATCAAGTCATTTTCCTTTTGAACCTCAAATACCACTTTTGTGTCATTCCCACCAGTCTTCATATTGAGCTCTACACAGTCATTTGCATTTTGGAGAGCTCTATTCACCAGTTTCTCCTGAGCAGTGCAGTCCTGTTTAGAAATGTGAACACTACTCTGGGTATTTTGTGTCTTTGTTTACCTGGATTTTTATTATTATTATTATTATTATTATTATTATTATACAAATGTGGTCCAGTATGGTCATACTGCTTGACATGTATCTCCCAGGCAAGAGGATGTAATGGAAATTTTAAATTGGCAGAAACCAACCTGAGTGGTTAACCATTAGGGTTTGGATTAGACATAAGAAGTATTTCTGTAATATATCTTTTAATGTCATCTCTGTAACACAGCCTCAGGTTTATCATTTCAATTGAGTGGTGTGATTCAATCAGAAGGATTCAAATATTTGGCAGTTTCACCTTTGTTAAGAGTGAGGAGTTTCTAAGGTATGTAGGACTTATTAGAGTACAGTCTATATGCATAGTTGTGTGAACAGGCAGAAAGAATTCAAACAGGTGAGTAGAGAATGAAAATCACTAGATATAGAGCACCTGGGGCCTAGGCTCAAGTAGACTGGGGAAGGAGACAATGCACAGGAAAAATGGACAATTCACATTGGATAATTTGTGATTAATTTTCCCATTTAAAAATAAGATTTGAGCACATTTGGTTTTTCATGATACAAATTATTACTTTATATCCATGAGTATGATGTAATACTCTTGCATATGACAAGCTGAAGACTATTGGAAAGATTTTGTCTCATGTACAGATATCTTTGTGAATCTTTTCTTTCTGAGGAAGTGATTGTGGTTGCTCTATGGTTTTTTGGATAAAATGTTTCCCTTTTCTCTTGCAAACATTTAAGAGAACTAGAAAGATTTAAGGTATTCAGAAAATAATTACTATATATGAAGAATATGTGTGAAGGGAATTCTTAGCTAATAAAGATTAGTGTTTTGTGATGATTATTTGTGGTGTGTCTCATGATGAGTATGAATCTCTCCATCCATTTTTAAAGCTCTGCACTGCTTTGTGGATAACTGGTTTATAGCACATGGCAAATACCTCACTTTGTATGTGCTCACAACAACCAATATGACCTGGGTGGAATAATAAGTGGAAAACACATCTCTTAGTTGTCTGTGCATGAGCACAGATGTTTTTGATTGCCTTAGCATATTGGGATCAGGTTTGCTCTTGCTCTCAGAATCAAATCTTCAACCTTCCAGTGGAGATTCTTCAGCAGATACAGAACCTGAGAAGTAGGGGCCATGTACCAGATGTAATCTCATAGGTCATGCTTCCTGCCACATGAAGCCACATCCAGATGTGTCTTTCCTAATAACCTAAGTGTCTTCCAAATCACAAAATGTGACAGTAGAAGTCTAATCATTAGGGGTGTCAAGTTGAGTGCATTACTTTGGAAAAATTTGTAAGCCACAAGAGATTAGCTTTCAACCCTTGAGAAGGAAAGGGATATTATGGAAATTTTACCATGCTATGTCTTTGCCTCCTCACAGGGAAGGGATTGAGGGTGGGGCTTCATGCAGCTCTCATTCTGACCTCCTACTAGGATTAGTTTGCATAAGTCTAGATTCCCTTGTGATGTAGGGTAAAGTCAAGTGACATTGTTGGATATTTTATCGAAGTCGTAGGAAGTACCAGAGACATCTAACTCTGCTAAATTAAATGAGAGTTTAAATATGAGGTCTCAAACAGAAAAATTGTATCCTCCACATTGAGCTTCATTGTTATGATGGTGAATTTCAAAATTAACGAACATACCCTCACAATTTCTAAGTCCTTTTAGGATGTTTAAAAATCACATAAAAATTTTTTTTAAAGTTTAACATAAATAAATTTTAACATTTTAGCATTCACTATAATGAAAATAATTGTTAGGAACCCTGCAGGCATGTATAAACTGCAGTCTTATATCTAGAGTCACGTGAAAAATGAATAAACTGTTGAATACATTAGCTTCTCTACCTTATAGTGGTAAAAATTGGATGTTATGGTAGGAGCTTAAGTAACAGAAGGTGAAATAATACTGTGAAGGACAACTTGCAAAGGGGTATTCTGTTAAACCCACAAATTGATGTCTTTGAAGTAGGAATTTACATGTACATGCAATTTCTTTAAACTGGGAATCAAACTCACAATCTCACATTGCCAGCCAGGCACCGTGCTGCTGAGCTGTATCCCTGGCCTTGTAAAAGAATTTCTTCTCTGAGTGCAGAGAGAGAAGCACCATTGTCATGTAATTATAATTCATTAATAGATACTGGACACTTTTGAAAAGGATGTGCTAAATGATGCACTTTATGCTTTTTAGAGCTCTTTCATAATGTGGTTTTCACATTTTTGAAATTATGTCAGTGTGAATTGCATGTGGTATAATACTCATAATTTGCAACCCACCTCTTTGTACATTGGCACATATCTGTATCTCAATCCAGAGATATTGTCTGTGGTACATTATCTTATAAATTCTACTAAACTTTTATTGGAATTTTAATTTTTTACCATATACACTGTTATTTGAAAGTGAATACATTTTGTATGCATTCCAACTTATTCTCTGATAATTTTATTTTGTTTCTTGTGTGTTTTCTGTGTCCACTGACATCATTGTAGGATGTTGTTTCTCTAGATTTTAATGGATTTAATTACATTAATTACTCAATAATGCATCTAATAATTTTAACAGTTTCTTCTCTATTGTTTAGAATCTGCACAACTATAGAGCAATGAAATATCATATTTTCTGGATGGTGATTAGCATTTTTATATTGCAGCATTATTCTCTAGTTCTCTCTGGGAACTCAGTTTCTGGAGGCTCAGGGATGGCCCTGTTATGGGCAGTGCTGGCCCTAGTCACAGGCTTCCCAAAGACTGATACAGAGTGATGCCATGCACTCGGCTCACAGCTGCGCTGAGGAGCTTCCCTCTGCCCTGTGTTTTCTAATGTTCTGAAATTGAAGTCTTTGTTCTTTTCCACTAACTGCATTCAGAGTTTTTAACATGTTTTGAGGCATCACTTTTGAGTAACTGAAATAATTCAAAATTTGCATTCATTGTCATGGATAGTGAAATCTTAATTATTTAAGCTGGTTTTTTGAAACATGTAATTTAAAATTTGTGATTTGATCTTTCATTCTAAAAGTATTCTTAATTTGTTTCAGCTTTTCGTTTCTAATTTCACTCCAGTATTGTGTAAGAGCCTATTTGCATGACTTCCACTCCACTGAATGGGTTACATTCTGTATGCTGCTCTGCCCTGCGCCACATGTATGAATATTTCTTGGCTTGATGTGAGGACAGTATTTCTGTGATAATATATTCATAGAAATTGTCTGATATATTGCTTTGAATTGTTATCTTAGTGATTTTATGTGTGACTTTAAAGTTTGCTCCACCTTCTTGAGCTGTTAGTCACTGATAGAGTTGTTTTGAATTCTTAATTATATACCCGCAAATGACTGAATTTTTCTTCCCATCCTGTTTCTGTTTATGTAGTTAGTTGCCCTGTGTAGTGGGTTATGTATTAAGGAATGATATTTGTTTTTAAAGAATATTGATTGTACATGTGGAACATAGTCAAGCTAAAGTATCTTAAGTAGATTTTGTTGAATGAGAGCCACTCAGGTATGTCTTTTTGTATAGTTTTCTATTTAATCTATCCTCCTCAGTGTCCACATAATAGCCACTGCTCTCTTGGTGGTGAGAGTATTTGCCCAATTACCTAGGTGTCTAGCTATTAATCAGCTCTGACACGTGTTCTCTCAGTCCCTTTTAATCTGACCTGCTCTCCTGATAATGTCACCTACTCTCCTGATAGGCTGACTTGTTCTCCTTTTGGTAAACTTAGCATTTCATGGCTGTTAACGGTAGTTTGGTTATCATTACCTAATATACATACTGTCTCATCCTTTCATATCTGAAGACAGATAAACAGATATAAATCAATAAGTACCTGTACTGCAATTTATTGTTTTAATCATTTATAGAAAATCTTATTCTCAGTTTTTTTTTTTTTAGATTTAATGATAACAATGAAAGTGTCCCAGGTGTATTCAGGAAGTTTAACTATTAGGTCTTAGGCAAGGAATAAAAGTAACCAGGTCATAAAATCCCTTCACATCAGAAGGTATTATTGCAGCATTGATGACAACTCTCCTTTGGAAATTTTCCAAAGTTTACAATGTGTGCTTTTTCACAGAGACTGCTTTTAGCTTCTTCCCTTTAAGTTTTCAGGAACTACAACAGAAATTGTACAGAGAAATATTTTGTGAGGTTTTGTTGTTTGTCTCAATTTAGTGATTTCTCACTGTTGTTCACAAGGGCTGGTATGTGAATCAAGGCCAAAGTACTTTCTCATTTAGTTTCTTGGTCACAGTTTCTGACTCTTTAATTTCACTTGAAAACAATCACATGTATTCCTAGGAATCATAGCACAAAGCATTTTCTAGACATTAGAAAGAAGTACCTTGTCTGGATTTTCATAAACTCCAGAGTAAAGGAATTTGTGCAATTTGAGACCTGAGTGTTGATTTAATAAATCTAATTATTTTGTTCTTCCACACTTCAATATTGTTTAATGCTTTTCACAAATGTGATTTAGATTTTATTTTCTATCCAGTATTTCTCCTGAGTCAAGTTTTTATTTACTGTTAGATTTGTGCTCACTGATCTTAACTCTGTATGTAAAATCTTTGTATTGTGTTCCAAATAAGTGTTTATTTGTTTAATTCCCATCTTCATAGATTTCAATTGCTTCTAATTTTCATGGCTTCTTGATTGTCTTCTGAGGAAAGGTTTTCTTCAACTGAGTGTTTCATTTAGTATAAATTGCACAGTCATTCATGTTTGTCTTTCCCATTTCAATAGTCCACCAATGCACAAAAGCGAGGAGCATGTACAGCCCAAATTTCTAAGGAAATACCTGTTTCTCTCTGAATGTACATGAAACAAATTGTGCTTTCTTCCTGAGAGGTGTAACATTAGCTGAATCATGAAACAATATTTTACTTCCATGTGGGTGCATTGAAGGTTGTCTTCCTTTCCTAAGATCCATTTGTCCACAGATATGAATGTTGAACTTCAAAAGTTTTTATGTTTATTATGAAAACTATTTCCTTGCTAACAAGTGTTGAATGTTTGTATGCTTTTTTCTAGCTTTTGTCTATAATTTTTGAATAAATAAAAGGTTTGCTTAGCTTGTTTCATTTTGATATTGGAAATAGAACTTAAGCCCTAGCAAATGTCAACCAAGTGCTTGTACCAAGATATATCACTGATACAAAAGTATGATTTGTGAATGACTATGAATTATTTTTAATTTTCATTTGGTGATGGAGTTTGATGAAAGGCCTCACTTTGTAGTGTGCACAGTCTTTATTACATAGCCAAGCCTGGACACTGTACACATGGCAATCCTGAAGTTCTTGGTAATCCTCTTATATCAGCCTCTCAAGTGCTGGGAGAATAGGCATGTACTACCCCACTGAAATAAACTCTTCTTTCTGTATTTAGTGACCAGTTACTTTTCTGTACCTCAATTTTCATTGCATTTCAAGCATTTCATATATATTCTTTTCCACATTATCTTCCTTTACACCCTAGTAGAATTTCTAGTATTCAAGTACAAGTAGATAATTTGTATCCTTGAGCTTTAGGATTATAGTTACCATTTCCCTAATTTCCTTGTATATAGAATGGTTAAATAAACATTTGTTTTCATTAAATTTTATTAATTCATAAACCTCCTCTCATATTCAACTAAATACTTATCTATGAAACCAGTTTCAAAACTATAAATGCTGTCTAGAAAGAAAGATGTTCTCAGTGTTATGAATAACCAGGTGATATGTGAATGGTGGATTGCAGGCTCCCTCTTTGAGCTCTGCTTTAAATTCCTTGAAAAACTACAATATAGGTGGCCCTGCAGGACAAGCCATGCGACAGCTCTGTGATTGCTTTGCCAGTGTGTTATAGTCTAGCATCAATGTTACTGAGTGACTATATGTGAATGTACTTCTGTTTTGATGACCATGACATGAGGTTAATACTTGAAAGAATGACCTTCAGTTAGAGTATTTATGACAAGAGCTGAGATGTATCAGGTTTTGTGTGTCTCACATTTAGGATGCTTGTCATTATTTAGGACACAGTGACCTTTGAGGCTGTAGCTGTGAACTTCACCCCAGCAGAGTGGGATTTGCTGACTCCAGCACAAAAGAAGCTCTACAGAGGTGTGATGTGGGAAACATATATGAATATTACTGTGGCAGGTAAGGATGATATGTTTATTTATTTATACAAACAGCATTAATTATTTATCAGTGATATAGTTTAATATATTTGATAATTATAACATTTGTATATCTCAGGCCTGATTATATTATACCATGAGTATAACAGGAAACAGTGATGTTATAGTGAATTCTTTTATTTCTATGTCTGTAATACAGGAAGAATATGGCATAACTAGCAAATTAAAGAAGAGGACAAAAATTGCTCAAGGAATCTAAGGTGACTGACACACATAAGAGAAAGGGAACACTCCTTAAGTGTCATTGTGTGAGCATAAATATTACAACAAAGGAACTTGAAGAAATGAGATCATGTTACACTTTAATGTCAGAAAAATATCAAGAGATACACTTGATTTTATTTTGTTTTATCTAGGAATCCATAGAAAAGTATTTGAATGTAGGAATCAGAAGTAATGCTGATACTATGTAACAAATAACACTATCTAATATAGTGTTATTAAAACTTGCCTTCACAATCAACATCATGGAAATGTATGATAGCAAATTTGAATATTGTATTCTGATATGTGGGAAATGAACAAGTTGTGAATTTTGATAGAAACTCATCTTCAAAATATCCATTTATGTATATGTGTGAATACCAAGACTTTCATGTTCTAAAATTTTTTTTCATGTAAAGTCAATATTCAAAATGCAAATGAATGCTAAATACTTTGAAAATATCCTGTAAAATGTTGAACTGTTCACGTTTAAAATTCCTCATACATTATTGATGGATATATAAAATAGAAACATGTTAATCAATGTTCAGAGGTATAAAAAGTAAAATAATATGTTTCATATTGTTCCATGTGTACAACCGTCAGTATATACTGGTTTTTTTTTAAACTTTTGATACATGATTTTATACTGTAGTTCAGACTGACTATGAATTTACTGTGTAGCCCATACTGGCCTGAAACACAGAGCAATCCCCCTACCTCTACCTCCTGACTGTTGAGTGGGTTGTACTGTGTCATTATGTGCAATGATTTTCTCAGTATATTGTGAAATACATTAAAATCATCAAATGTTAGTGACCCACACAGTGTGTTGTTCAATGCAGCATATGAAAGGGCATTTACAATATGTAATACAAGAATCATCTCACAGTAGCTAAGCTCTAGTAAGAGCCCAGATGCCCCCTACTGGATCTGTGCATAAAGAAAATGTGGGGCCAGTTCATCATGGTGGGGTATTCTTGCAAACCCACACTCTGGGAGGATGAATCAGCAGGATGACAACTTGAAGTTCAGCTTAAGCAAGTTCATGGTCAATAAGAATCTCTCTCAAAAAAAGAAATAATAGATCAACAAATGTAGTTAATTCTAAGACTTGTGCTTAACTCTCTACACTGAAAAAAAAATATGCTATACAAGAAACCATGATATCATTTCCCTAGAAACAAAAAGAATTGTACCTTAAGTTAAACGAATCAGACACAGAAATGGAAATATCATAAGTTTTCTCTTAAATGACAAATTAAAAGCATATTTGAGGAGTTAAAAGTAAAGAGAGATTGTATAAGACCAGAAACATTTACTTTCTGTAGATGAGAAAGATGGTCAGACTAAATAAACAAGAGGGAGAATGAAGACCTGAAGAGCTCAAAAAATGATCAATATTTGATAGTCATTTATACCAATCTCCTAAAATATTATGTATTAGAATCACATACCAATTTAAAATTGTCAAATGCAAACCATCCTTTTTGGAATGGATAGTATTTTGAAGGAGGTCCTGCAGGCCAATGAGTCAGTTAACCATCAGAATTACTTAGCAGGGATCAAACCAAACTTGTTATCATAAATCTCAATTGCTTATGTGGAGCCTTTTCCATTGTGATTGATATTTTTCATTGTTTTTCTTTACAGATATGATGAAGACAATTATTTGACAATTGAAAAACAGCAATACAAATGTAATGAAGATACAGAGACCTGCAGTGATTTCCAGTCCTTTCAGAAGCATGAATCGAGGAAGGTTGGAGAGAAACCCTGTCAGTATGGGCAATGTGGGGAGGAGAGCTCTGATCTTCGCAAACAAACTCACCCTGGGCATAAAACCTTTGTAGGTAAGAAAAGTGTGAAAGCCTACACAACACCTAACAGTGTTCAAATCCATGAGAGAAATCACAATTCAGACAACTCCTGTGTACAAAAAGACTATGAGAATAGTTCTGTTTCTTCTTACCATATTGAAAAAGATGTTCAAAATTATGGTGAAGAGAAACTATATATAAATGAGAAATGTGCAAAAGCATTATCTCACAGTAATTCCTTTAAAAATCATAAAAAACTTCACCCTGGAAAGCAACCATATGAATGCAAGCAATGTGGGAAAGCATTCGGTACACACAGTAGCTATCAAAGACATAAAAGGATTCACACTGGGGAGAAACCCTATGTATGCAACAAATGTGGGAAAGCATTCACTAGAGTCTATGCTTTTAAAGTACATGATAGAATTCACACTAGGGTGAAACCCTATGTATGCAATAAATGTGGGAAAGCATTTAGTACATCCACTGATTGTAAAACACATGCTAGAATTCACACTGGGGAGAAACCCTATGTATGCAATAAATGTGGGAAAGCATTCAATAGAGCCTATTCTTTTAAAGTACATGATAGAATTCACACTGGGATGAAACCCTATGTATGCAACAAATGTGGGAAAGCATTCCGTACAGCCTCTTGTTGTAAAACACATGCTAGAATTCACACTGGGGAGAAACCATTTGTATGTAAGCATTGTGGAAAATCTTTCAATCAAAGTGGTACCCTTATTTTACATGAAAGAATTCACACTGGTGAGAAACCCTATGTATGCAATAAATGTGGGAAAACATTCAGTAGAGCCTCTGGTTGTAAAGCACATGACAGAATTCACACTGGGGAGAAACCCTACATATGCAAACAATGTGGAAAATCTTTCTGTCAAAATGGTAACCTTACTACACATGAAAGAATTCATACTGGGGAGAACCTCTATGGATACAAAAAATGTGGTAAAGCATTCAGTATGGAAAAGTGCTTAAAATAAACCCTACCTATCTATGTAAGCAATTTGGGATCTCTTTCAGCTATAGTAGTAGCTTTTGTGTATATAAAAGAATTCACTGGGTAGAAATGAGTCAGTGGATTTGTTGATAAATTCTCACTTTATAAACATAAAGGATCCCATACTGAAAAGAAACCCTATGAACATAAGAAATGCACAAAACTTTCCACAACCAGAGAGATTGTCACTACATCAAAGAATTCCCTCTGTGTAGTAATTCTATGTATCTGAACAATGGTGGATAGCAGTTAGCACACAAAAATGCCTTCAAATACAGGAATTTTGCACACAAGGAAGAAAAATATGTATATAGGCAGTGTGGAAAAGATTTGCTGCAGTGTTTCCCTTTTGCAAACATAAGATTTCCCTCACACTGTAGAGTAACTACCTATAAGAAATATTTGGTAAAAGTTCAGCTGGCAGAGGAGCTAATCTGAGTGATGTCATATTGTGTCCTGAGTCTACATATGTAATGTGGGAAAGCATGCAATATTCATGGCTATTGTCAAATGTGTGAAAGTAATCAGAATCAAGTGAAATCATACATATGTGACTATTACTTGAAAGTTACTCATGTAGAGGAGACCCATAAAAATAATATAAAATTATTGCTCAATATATGTTGATAATTTTTTTTGAAAACACTCTCAAACACAGAATTATCCTAAAATATTTTTTTCTTTTTGCAAACACACATAAATGTCTGATCTATTTTTTGTAGTCAATAAAAAATACAGTTTTCAAAGAAAATTTAAGTATGCTGAATCTTTCCCATGTTTTTGATCCCCAAATGTCTTGTCTTGATGGATAGCACCCAATTATCACATGACCATTTTTCCCACCATAATCTATAATTCTTGTATCAGTTTACCCAGAAGGTTCTATACATTCATATTCAAAAAAGTGTGCTCGTATTCATGGCCTGTAACTATGCAGCCATGCCTGTGGTAGCACATACCATTGCAAAACCAAAGGCAGACTCAGTCACTGTCAGAAACAACAATGAACTTAAATTAGGGAGAAATCTTATGTATGAAAGAAATTTGGAAAAATGCTAGTATGCAAACAGGTTCTAAAATACATGATAGAACTCATGCTAGGGAGAAACCGTATGTAGGTGAATAATGTGGACAATCTTTCAGTCAATATTGTAACCTTGTCCATAAAATCATTCACACTTGGGAGAAACCTTAAGTAAGACATTAAAAGGGCTTTGCTGATAATCCACATTTTCTACACATGGAAGATTCCACATAGGGAGAAACTTTATGTATGTAAGCAATGTGGAAAATCTACCAGCCAAACCCATAGCTTGCAAACGCATCAAAGAATTCACAATAGGAAGAAACTCTGTAAATAAGCAATTTGGTAAAACATTCAATTCACATAGTCTCTGAAAAACACATGACAGAACACACAATGGGCAGAATCTGTATTCATGTAAGCAATGCAGCAAATATTTCCACCACCAGTGATTCTAACGACATGAAAGAATTCACATGAGGAAATAATCCTATGCATTCCAACAATGGAGAAAAGCATTCAGTGCAAAATGAAGCCATCAAATAAGGAAATAATGCACACAAGGGAGAAATCTCTTGTAAGTTGTCAATGTGAGAAGGATTTCTTGCAAATTTTTCATTTTATAAAAGCTAAACATCCAACACACTGGGGAATGACTGAAAAAGATGTATTCAGAAAAAGTTTCCATTGACAGAGATGCTAACTTCTAAAATGATGTCACATTGTTATCAAAGCCTATGTATGTGAAGTGAGAAAGCACTCAGTGTATGTGAGTACAGTCAAATATGTATAAGTCAGCATTATGAATCAAACTTTTACATATGTAAGTGACTATTTTGAAAAAACTTTGAAAATTACTCATAAAGTCGGGATCTGTAGAAATACAAACAATTGATGTCAATATATATTCATTTTTCTAGAGATCACAATTACAGATGGAGATATCCCAAAGCATGTTCGTTTTGTGTTTCAGTATCACAATAACTAGCTCACCAATTTGTCTCTCTAGTCTTACTATGAAAAAAAATCACAGTTTTTAAAAATAATTCAAGGATTCTGAAAAATTTCCCCCACAGTTTTGGTCCACCGATATCATCTTCATAAATGACACTTATTTTTCTCACAGACATTTTTTTCCACTTGGATGTGTCTCAATTATTTTTTCTAGAAGGATCTACACAAACACACTCAGCAGTGTCCTTCACCAGATTTTATGACATGCAACTATGTATGTATGCTTATGATAAGATGATCACAAATGCAAAAGCAAATTTAAAATATGTATAATGCATTAGTGCCTGTTTCTAGTACATAATGTAAGTTTTCATCTTTGGAAGGAATCAGTGTGTCTAATAGCTCTGAGTTCTTTATTGTTGCTTTAATATCTGGTATTTATGTTTTTCTTCTAGCTCTTGCTCCTCTCCATTTTTGAAAGATGTATGCTCCTACTGCCTATTACAGGTCATGTACTTTTATACAAATGTAAGCACCATCCCTCTTATATTAAGTCAGTCATTTATAAATAGTAGAATCTGAATATGCAAGTGAAGCAAGATTTCACACAAGTTCCTAGGGTTCAAGAATAATGCATGGATTATGATTCCCAGAATAGTAATAGTGAGTAATGGAAATGATGT